>OY720430.1:42524511-42835488 GCA_963082735.1 Pocota personata
AGGCATCTCATCGTAAAATATTTGGGAAGAGGTCTCACCGAATGATAATTTTTCAGCAAGATAATGCTCCATCCCGAAAAACGATGGAATGGTTTACAAATCAAAACCTTCAGGTCTTGGAGAGGCCAGCTCAATCGCCAGACCTGAACCCGATTAAACACCTGTGGTCACATCTAAAAAAGATAATAATCCGACATCCTTAGTAGGCATGAAGAGCGCTATACGACGAGAATTGGAAAGAAATAGCTCGGAAGAATTTTTTAAATTAGTTGCCAGCATGCCTCGTAGGGTTATTGCAATGATAAACGTCTATGGAGGACCAACTAAATATTAAATTATAAAAAAAAATAAATGTTCGTCCACATACTAATTGTTTTTTTATTTATACGCATTGAATTTTTCAGATACAACGGCATTTTATACATTTACGAGTACGTAGGGTGCTTTTCATTTTCAACTTTTCAGCTAATTCCCCAACGGATGCAAATGAGTTTTCTTCCAGGGTGTTAGGCAGTATGGCCTTCCTGTGCGTCATTATCTTTGAGCCCTTCCTTCTTGAATTTTTGTAAACCATCTTTGGGCCTAACTTTCACCTATGACAGGTCCGCTATACATTTCCGCTGCATTATGATAAAGCCAAACATGGCGAACATGCAATTGGTTACTTTTTGGTTCAAATTCTAAACAATGAATGATAGCTGTACAATAGATATTAAAAAGTGAAATACAAATACGGAGGTTCTTTGCAAAAGATACAAAACACGAATGCAAATTCTGGAATTATTCGCCCTCCTAAAATCATTTTCTTTCACTAGAACTAGAATCTCCCCCTCTGTCTTTCAAATCTTACTTACGGTTTATGATAGACGTTTGAAGTGAAATACGGAAGTTCTTTGCATAACTTGGTAGTGTACGCAAGCAGCCATGTGGATAAGGCTTAACTTCTAAATACACCATCTCAAAATATTTCCTCTGAAAGAATACATATATAGGTATATTTGCCGAACCAAATTCGATTCATCTTTATACGCACACTTACTCGAAAGAACTTCAAATCAGATAACCAAATAACTATTATTTATGGTTGAGTATACATCAAAGTTAGGTCAGATTTGCGTGCCTAATTGGAAATTTACTATGCAGGCCACATGCTGACATTTGGTCCTTACATATGGAACCTTTAATACAAAATGTCAATCTCACACAACAGGATGCGTGTTTACCCATCAATCAATTTTCCTCACAAAAAAAAAGGAGAACAAAAACACAAAAGTCCATCTAAAATGTTGCCGAAAACGTGACTTTTCCCAAGTTGCCTTTAGATTTAGTAGCAAGTCCCTGCCATAAGTCGTAATCCATATACTTCTTGATGCTATTGATTCTAAGAAAAACTTTTCAACCATTTCAACCCAAACATCTTACCATTATCTTACCAAGCCGCTGCAAATGATTACATACTCGTATAACAAATGTCACACTAATGAGAAAGTAATTTTACGCATGCATAATTAATTAATTTCTAAAACTTATCTGGAACTTTTTTTTTATTTACTTTATACCAACTTGTTTAGAATTTGATTAATAAAAAAAAAAGAGGGAAGATTACAATTTTTCACCTCAGTTTCTTCGCGATAAAAAATCACTGGTTCTGTGTGTGCGCGCGGTTTTCAAGCTCCTGGAATACCAGAGTATATTGGGGTGCGCTCTTTGCAAATGCCAGTTTGTCTTTTCTCTTCGCCAGATTTTGGCTTTTTCACTTTGAAACTTATTCCTTTCGCATATACGTCGTTCTTGTTCCTGTCATCGTAATTGTTGTTACTGTGTAGGTATAGGTGCTCTCCTACGTCAACGAGAACTCTACGGCTCAGAGGTGAGATTTGCAGAAGGTAGCAAGTAGCTTCCACCAACTTATCAGAAACCTTAAACCCTCATTCCTGCATTTGAGGGTGGTTTGCCGCAGCGGTGGCATCGTCCCAACTTCCAAATCATTCCCAAATTCCGCAGATGGGATTTTCATGTTCGTTTTGGCGTGGTGATGTAAAATAATTCCCATCTACTTTTGAAACTATACGTTCCGTATTTTAAATTATGTTGCTCGTTCGGCATCTTGGCTGGTTGTATAAGGATGTGCATGTTAGTTTGGCGCCTTGTGCGCCATTCGGAAGCAAACTACATTGTAATAATTTTAAGTGTTCCATGGCATGGGTGACATAGGCAAGGGTAAGAAAGAAACAAAATCACATATGGCGGGTGGTGAGGATTGAAGCTCAAAACTTTTCATTTCTCACAAGGGCTTGATGTGTTGGTGAAATAGTTTTTGTTAAATAGGATGACATACACAGATTTAAAAGGTGGTTAAGGATGTGACTGCATACTTTTATTAATAAAGTTGTAGAAACCTAGGGATTTAGAGTGATTACAAATGAAGATCCGTAGAAAGTTCCCTCTGTTTATGAAAGTAATTACTTATAGAATAGTTTCATATCTGTGCAAAGATTGGTTTCAGCTATCAAAACAGATTTAAAAGATAGCACAATGTGATAGTTTATATATCTCGTTTGCAGTTTATTGTTCATACATATTTATCATCATCATATAAGTAATTGGCTATTATATGTTTGCAGAAGGAACTAATATTACTATTGACATCGCTATAGCCGAGTTGACTAAGACCAATTATTTTTACCCTCGAGGTCGTGGGTTCGAATTCCGGCACATGCATTTTTTGTTGATAATTATTTTTTATTAATTTATATCAACATACCTTTTTAAATGATGGAATCTCAAATGCCAAGAAACCTTTTAATCGATCAGCAGTAAAGGGTTCTTTGATCAGCAATATAAAGAAATAATGTATGTATAGCCGACGGCTAAACAGTTTTCTTCAAACTTCATTTATTATTATTATTATTATTTATTAACAGGTAATTAAAATTACAAGGTAACATAAAATATTATAGAGCCTAGCTGCAAGGACTATTGGCTCTCAAACTTCATATCTGGTATCTGTGGGTTCATAATTAGGTGCGAGTAAGTGCGATCGCTTATTTTTTTTAGTCGAAAAATAATTGTTCAGTTTTTAAAAAGACGCAGCCAGACTGTAGTGTGAGTTTTTATCAATAAACTCTTGAGAGGTGGAGCACGTGCCTCATAGTCTACCAAAAGGAAATTCGGGGAATTACTTCTAACCCAGTATTTTCACGGTAGGCGATATTTAGATATTTGAGATAAGTTATGAATATTCTATAAGGTGGCGTACCTACTGTTGTCTTACTCAACTGATCCGCAAGCATCGCAGCTTGCAGAATATATGTTTGGCAAGAACTACATTTCTTTTTACTCAGAAATTTTTTTTAATTTAATTTATTAGTGAATTTTTTTTTGTCAAAAAGAAAACCCATGGTGTACGAAATAGAATCTTGTCTTTAACATCCGAATGTCGTTAGTACTTTCTGCAAAGTTAGAAATAATCTTATTCTATTAGAATTCTCAATAATGAGTACAAAGTGCAATAAAAAGTCCACTCTTATAGAGATCCTATATGGAGTACACCCTCATACAACTTCACATGGAAATGTGTTTTGGGATGGCAAATTGTTTCAACTTTTTTCAATTCTTTCCCATAAACAAGTACTAAAACTCAACTTAAAGTGAACTAACCACAGCAGTCAATGAGGCAAAACAACTTCTGACCCTCGGGCACATGTAAATATTCAAAGTCTCAAACGGAGCGGAAATAGCTAAAGGACATTCTAAAGTTCACAACAAATAAATGTCCCTAAGATGCCAATGTCTTCAATCGAGTGTGTTATTTCACCCGGAAACGCTTTCGTACTCATTTCGTCCAGCTTAAGGAAAACTTAATTGCTGAGAAAATTTCAAGTTTTTCCAGAAACTTTTACACAAACTTATGAGAGAACAAACACGTGCGGAAAATTAAAATATTACTAAGAAGTAATTTACCTTACAAAGTTATGTATTATGTTGACCGTTCATTGTTATTTGTCATTATGCAAATGACCTCCTCAAAGTTATGCTTTAATTGTATGCTTTCATATACATGTGCGATATTTGAGTCATCCATTCAAGTTAAAGTATTCTTCAGGAATTTCAACATTGTCCCATAAAAACCACCCATCAAGTTTTCCACTGCTTAACCAACAAAAAGCAGGGCGGCAGAAAATGAATAAAATATGAAGAAAGAGAGAGGAGGATAAGATAGAGAGTAATGGAGAGGAAGAAAATAAAGAACAAAACCATAGAACTGCATCTGCATGCTTACAGGATGAGTTTAAATTCTTGGCCAACTATTTATTCTTAGTCCTTTATTCAGTTATAAATGATACACCATACCTCATAGTGTTCCATAGTCACATCCTGTTCACCATTCATTTGCAGGTATGAGAACGCTTTTTGTGTGCAAATAGTCTAAGAGGTCTACAATCTTATACAGCTACCTTAATAATTGTTCTTACGCCCCCGTACCCATTTCACTACTGTTCCATCAATTTCTATTCTTTGCACACTCCTCTGCTCCATTCTGCGTGTCAGTGAATGTACACATGTGTCTGTTTAGCAGTGGAACAAGGACTTGCACCTACATACATCCTTTGGCAAGACCAACAGAGCACACACATTATACACAGACCTTTTTATCCATTCTAATCAACTGCGAAAAACCGAGTTTAGAAAATATAAAGTTGTTCTTCGGGCGAAGGAGGAGGTCAGTGGGTGGATGCTATAAAGCGGTTAGGAGTGCACAAAACTCTAAGTATGTAGATACTTAGTGGTTTGGTTGGTAGGTGTAGTCATTTACTGTTTGTGTGTTTCTGAATGACATTGTGTGAACAAAATTGCACGGGAGTACCCCTGACATTAAAGTAGAAAATGAAGAGGCGCTATTCTGTTCACCGTCACCGTTTACCGATATTGAGAAATGAGGTAAAGGGTTTTATTTTATTTTTGGTTTTTCTCAATTTGTCTTCCATTTCTTGTGGTTTTTTTTTTTTTTATTTTTCTTGCCAGACTCTACTCTATTTTTGAGTGGTTATCTTAACCAAGTGTGCGGGTATAGATAGATCGGGTAAGCGCCGCCAATATTCTGCATAAACTCTTCGGTTTTTGTTTGTATTTGTTGATGTGTTTTTGCTTTCATTTGGTTTTAGTTTTATTGATTTCACATTTCAGTGGCAAATTCAAGCGAACGTTAAAGTTGAAAAATATTGATAAGAATACTTTGAGATTGGAGTTTCAAGCTGACCGAGAAAATTATTTCAGAATCATAAGATGACATTAGTCAAATAATAATATAATTTGCAATTAGTTTAGCTCTTACTATTAGTTTTTTTTTAATGTTTTAAAAGTATGAAAGTAGATACTACCCGTGTGCAGAAAACTTTTCGAAAGACTACCCTTATCTCAAGCGACCTAAGTCCTCACATACCGAATACGATCTGACTGCAATCTGGTTGCATACATGTACATACAATGCACTTCGCTCACGTTGTGTTTTCTTGACCACACAGCATGGGAACTTCACATACCGATCCGCATACAGTCAAACCGTATTTCAGACGAAGCCAGAAGTCTTCACTAGCTATGTAAGTATGTATAACTTCCAATTTATTGTTGTTATATTTTATTTGTGTAAAAATTGGAAAATATTGATTTAAGCATTTTCAGCAATGAGATTTGATCATTGCTTATTTCAATCAGGACACGAACTAGAATACATAAACACCATGCTCCCTGAAATATACGAGTAGGGTGTCCAAAAAAATCTTCAAAATTGAACATCATTTACAAAAAACCAGTGCCAATGCTGTTAATAAGCATTCCGAAATTGATTATGTGAATGCACATTTGTTGGTTCCCAACACATTTTATTAAAAAAATATAAATATATTTTTTGCACCAGCGACTACGACTGGAGAACACCAAAATAATCTGTCAACATCCGCGCAGTGCATCATCTCCCTTTCACCAAATTGATAATGGCCGACTTCAAGAAAAGGAAAAAGGAAGCATTATTGTTGAAGGCGACTACTTCCCACACACATGACTCATAGGGGGCATAAATTCGTCAAAGGCAACACTTATGAAACTCAACACATGTAAAAATACACACATAGTTCCCAGAACATCAAAATGTTTATGGATTAATTTATGTAAAGAAATGCAAATAGTCATTGATCCTCTTAGGTAAAATGATGATCATCTGTTAATTTTACAGTAGTGCCTAAAAGCTATGTTTCATGGGAACTATGGCGGAAATTACACTGCACTTGTCGGTTAGCAATCAGCACAGTAAGACATAATAAAGAAGTTTTTTATAACTTCCTTGTGAGAAATAAAAATTATTTCTAAGTTCAACACAGCTTAGAACAACGTTTCATCCAATCATGATATTGACAGTTGTACAGTATACAGATGTGAACATTACGACGATGAACAGTGGAATGCTATACGCTTCAAGAACGTGGAGTAATTGAATCGATTTGTTTGCGAAACAATTTATCAGAGATAAGAACAGAACGTGAATTTCGTCGAAGATTTCCCCACAGTTCGGCACCGACTGGTCATACAATTCAGCGCCAAGCCGCACGACTCAAATAGACTGGCTTAATACGAGGTAGGTTAAGGGCTGGCAGAGGAAGAACAGAATATTGAAGCTGTGCACGAGGATGTAGAAGAGTGTCCAGAAAAGTCAACGAGACGACGGGCCACACAACTGAGCATCTCTGCAGGGTTTTTTTTATGAAAGACTTGAAGATATTTCTGTACTAAACTCAGATAGTGCATTAGCTGCTGCCCGCAAAACCTTTACCTGTCGTTGTTTCGACGTTCCAGCTTGCGATACGTTGTTGTTTATATGAACTACGAGTACGTATAATCTCATCCAAAAACTGTACGTTGTATTCTTCATCATTTGCTTTCATTGGTTATAGAGCTCTTGTGTTATTTCGTGTAATTATTCAAAACGCATTTCAGATTTCCCCGTCAGATGATATCGATAATCAAGTAAAAAAGAGAATAAAAAGCGGTGTTGACACAGCTGACAAAATATTCAATTGCTGTAGCTTAGAAAGACTACGACTATCTAATCAATGATTGTATTTGCCGACAAGATCAAGGATCACCTCAAGTTGCAACTTGTGCACTACCAAACCATTTACTTAAAACAACTTAACGTATTTTTAACCCCATTATATTTCGGCTCCCAATAATAGGGATAGGACTATGCAGCGGCCATTTAATAATCATCAAAACCTATAGGGTGATTCCACTGAACTTTAAAAACATATACAGAGGTAGAACTCGATGCGTGGACAAACGAAAAAATGAGAATTTATTTCCAAAAAGTAGGCGTGGTAAGTTTATGCAAGTATTCTAGAAGATTTTGAAACCTGTAGGATACTCCTAGTCGACATAGAACAAAAAAATTACTTGTACTCGTATGTATCAGTGTACTATAAGGTTATTAAAACTTTATTTCACAATCAAGGAACAAATATCATTGCAACAACATGGATTTGTATCTGATAGATCCACATCAACCAACTTGACGCTGTTTACGAAATATCTTTTTGATTCTGTTGAGTCAAGATATTAAGTTGATGTAATTTTTGCAGATTTCAAGAAAGCTTTTGACACAGTATGTCATAGTATTCTTATAAACAAATTAAAATCATTTGGCATTCATTCGATGCTGCTTAAGTGGATTTCGAGTTACCATTTGAATAGAAAGCAGTAGGTAAAAATTGGTTGTTCTCAATCTAGACTCATTGAGGTCTTATTTGGTGTCCCCCAAGGTAGCCACTTAGGGCCTTTGCTCTTTAATATTTTTATTAACGAGATTCCTTCATTGTTTAATCGTGGTAATTGCTTGATGTATGCTGATTACCTAATGATCTTTTTGCGCGTTAAAAATATTTATGATTGTGAACGTCTCCAAAATGATTTAAACACATTAATCAATTGGTGTGCACTTAATCGACTTACCTTGAACATAAATAAATGTCATTGTTTTTTTGTGTACACAATTTTCGGGACCACCCTTCTCGAAAAACCTAAATTAAAGACCTTGGTGTGATTTTTGACACGAAAAATTGGCCTATGCTGGATCTAAAATGCTCTAGGATTTAGAATTTAATTTCTCTAAATAGGAAGCATATTACTGCTGTTATAGGTGTCATTATGGACACTGTCTAATAGGCAAGCATGCAACGAGGCTTGGCTCTTCTCTAACAATTTCTGCAGAAGCTGCATGGACGAAGAAGAGACTATTCTTCTCCTTCTTTGCACCTACCGAGCTCTCTCCCAAAGAAGGAAACTCCACTTAGGAGCCTTCTATTTCAATGACCTAGATGATCTGAATAATATTGTCGTTAGGTACATTCTACGCTTCATCAGAAGCTCTAAATGGTTTAATGAGTAGGCTAGAGGCCGCGTCTCAAACACATGTGGTATCGCAATAGACCTATTATTGGTCTAAGTGTGTTGGCTTCTTTTTGCTGACAGCCACTTCAACCTAACCTACCTGGTGATTGTATATCGATGGTCTGCTTTGGTACTAAATTACTACAGAAACCATCTATCCATGACTAATCCTTGCATGAAGTATTGATATCTCACCAAAAATATTAACGTGGAAAACGTAACGTAATGTAACTCTTTAGCAACGAAAAGACTTTCGATCGTATCTTAAACTTTTTCCAATTCCATTTCTTACATAACAAAGATAAACAACAAAGAATATTACCTCATCAAAGCCTCAGCATTTCTTTTGATTTTATGCCCTGGGACAAATGTTGCGATTTTGAGCTGATATGATCTGCTGGAGGCAGATTCGTTATATGGAGAAGAGAAGACTATATTATCATATCTAAAAACCAAAAAATGTTTGGTCTCCGATTTAAAAATTTCAAATTGATCTTTCAATTTCTAAATGCTAACAGTGAAGGGCAGGAAGGTGTTATTTACACCAAGACCTTGCAAAACAATTTGGCGTATTCCAATTTGCACCTTAGAGTAGTTCAACTACTACACAATTAAGTCCACTATCAGGATTAAACCTTGAAATGTCTGAAGTAGAAGAGGCAAGCAGACTGCCATCAATTTAAGCAAGAATACACTTCAGAGTACTCCTCGTACTTGTATAAAATGTTCATCTAACGGCCTTCAGGAAATATTCCAGAAGCCCTTATCGAAGAATTACTAAAATCAAATCTAATCTGACACCTGTTTTTTTCAGTTACCACAGCGTTAGCTTTCTGAACATATCTCCTCCTTAATTAATTCTGAAAATTTTGGTAAAAGTACTGCAATTTACCCAAATATTACAGCGTCCATTTCCATATTATATCTCTGATAAGTACTTCAAAATATCCTCCAAAAGCAAAGTGTTCTCTTCTTTTTCAGATTCATTCCAATTACGAGAGAAACATTCATACGACATTTACACGACATGTACTCTTGTAGCAGGATTATACTATATTTGCAAACACCATTACATGAACAGCTCACATGCTTATAGTTGCAAGGCACAGGAGCATTAAATGCATAATTCTCGGAAGGTTGTAATTTAATTTAGCAGCCCTACACAACCGAACGGCATCCACCAAGTAGGTACACCACCATACTTACCACCACCCACGACCAGCATCACTACAGCTTTCCGACGCCTGCAAGTAAGCAAGCAGGATTCTATAGGTATAATGTATGGCAGCCGCAAATCGTTTGGCAGAGACGTTACTTGCAATAACTTAACTTAATGTTCCAGGTTCTCTTTTTTTCATGGTTTCTGTCGTTCGTCCTTATTTCATCGCCCAACAACGCAGAGAAAGTAGTTTGTGCTTTCTTGTCACGAAAGTCTTCAGGATATCCAGGCCAAGTGAAGGAGAGTGTTAGAAGAAGGAGGGAACTAACTGCATAACACTATTGTAGGTTGTTGTTGAGCAGGAAGGTCGCCTCATAGTTTTGCGGACAAAACCAACAGGGACATTCTGTTTTTTTTTTTTTTTTTTTTTTTTTTTTTTCCTGCGACTTCAAGTTCTGCATGCATTTGCTTTGACTGTAGACTACTGGTCTTGAAGAGTCTGATGATGCCTTGTAATATTCCGGAAAATCCTGTGCTACTATTTGAACAGGAATAATTATATGGTGAGTATCCTGTAAAAGTTGTTGCATCATGTAAAATTTTATGCGTCTGTGGGAATAATTTATTTAATAAACGATGACAATTTAAATGCAATTTTTTATTGTTATTTGTGATAATGCTGTGCTTCGGTTTTTTTTTTATTATTTTATTGAAGATGAGGTTGTTGTTTTACAGTTACAGCTCTCATGTACGAGTATGTACATTGTTAAGTGGTCCTTATAGGCAGCTTCGAATAAAATGTAACAACATGTAGAATGTTGGGAGCATTTAATATTCGGTGGCATTGCAGGAAGCTGGTAGGTGTGTGTGTGTGTATTTGGGAACATGGGATATAAAAACAAATTTTATTGTTCCTTGCAACATGCAAGTATGTGGCAACGTATATAGTATATGTATTTATTTATATTTACGGCATGTGATATGTTTCAATTACCCTTTCGGGTGCGCTACTTAGCTAGGCTCATAAGATACTTTTCTAATGGTATTACAGCTAAGGAGGCATTATGTCACTAAACAGCAATGTCTTTTCCAACAGCAATTTAAAGGTGAGAATTACATATAACTTAACACAAAGTTTGCGAGGCTATTAAAGAAGTAACGAAGATGGTTATGTAAGGATTAAAGTAAAGCCTGTATGCACATTTTCATTTTTGTACATTTGGTTGAACTCATTTGTATGGCCAGGCCACCTTTTAAGTGCACGTACATAACTGCTTTCCAAAAATTCGTCAAATGCGAGCAAGGCCTCGCGCAGTTAAAATTCCGTACAAATACTTTTCATTTCCTGTCTGTTTGTTCTCACATGGCTCGCTCGAGAATTACTCAAAAGATTTGTATGTTTGTGTTAATAAAATAAATAAATATAAATATTTTGGCGCTAACAGCCCATACAGGTCCTCGCCCAGTTCCTCGCAGCCTCTCATGGTTGCGACTTTCAGTTTTGTGACATTTCCGAAGTGCAATTTTTTCAATTTAAGGAAACTTCTCATGACAACCTTAGTTTCGGATATTTGTCAAACATTCGCGGGAGGTGAGACCATGAATTTGAACTTTGTATCTCCACCTCAGTGCTCGAACTCTTAACCATTGAGCCACGGTACCCACGTGTAGGTAATATGTGTCGGTAATTCAGTTTAAAAAATCATCAAAATCAGATGAAGTGTGGGTAGAATGTGGAAGAAAGGATTTTAAAAATCTTTAAGCCATCTTTGTTGGACAGCCGTTTAAATCAAGATTATACATACAAGTATGAACGGATTTCAATGAAAATTGACTTGTAATCTTAGACTCACTTAAAAATTATCGAGATTTTTGTTGAAACGTATTTCTTTGGAGGTTGTAGGGTGAGCGCCAGCTAAATGGCTTCTATAACTGTGTCTAACAAGCAGCCTAGAGAGAACTTATGCCTAGAGAGAACTTATGCCTAGAGAGAACTTATGCACAACAATCTCTTTAACTAGAGGTAATCCCACATAAAACTGAATGTGTCCTCTATATCGGGACTTCTTGGAAATTTATAAGAGAAGCTTACATTTAGGAATCGTCAAAAAAGTCACGGTAACTCTTTACTTCTTCGATAATGCAATTGGCATAAATTAGCGAACACAAACTGCAATAACACCATGGCCTTATATGTGCATAATCAGGCATATACTAAAGTATGGCGTGATCATTAGGTGAAGAGCTTTAGTCAAAGCTGAGCTACGTCACCATTAAGCAGAAATCTAGTGTATCATCGGCTATTAGATGGCACCCACATTACTATTAGATGGCACCCACATTACAATGACCTTTTAGCAAACAGACCACTTTGTGATTTTTGAAAATCTTGGAATCCATTTCGGAAAAAAATAATTACACTTAGCTGGTCACACTTTTACTGAATAATGCGAGACCCAACGAGACGAAAACAAATTTGCATATTTCTGTAGCGATGGTTCGAAAACTGATTACTAGTATATGTGGGGGTTTTCTCCGACAAGCTCTTATCTAAGCTTCTGAAGTGACTTTAGCATATTCTAGGTGGAGATAATAACGATCAGGGAAGTTTTATCCTGGCTGAAAGCAGTATGTATTTATTCAAGATGTTATCAGGGATAGCCTCACAGTTAATGTTCTCCTATGCTCGGTGATATAAGCGAAAGCTACAAAGATTGACAAATAGCACCACGTGCATTCAGTTTGGCTTTTCTAGAGAGGTTGCACTACAGCACAGCAGCAGCTGGTTGCACCACACTGCCACATAAGTAAGCATGCAAATAGGCTTGAACAATTCTCACATGACTTCTTCACGAGCTACGAGAATGAGTAGGAAAAGGGAACAGCTTCAAACACTCAACTTAATTAAACTTACCCAGTCCTACCCTCCCCAAGAAAATACTCATTTCAAACTTCATATCTAGGGTCAGTGAGGTCACAATTCGAGATGAAATCTAAATTTTCATTATAACCCTAAAAATGACGATACTTTACTAATGGCCGATTTTGAAAAAAAAATAGACTCTCGAAAACGGTTCAAACGATTTTGATAATAATCAATATCTGGGTTAATATATTCGGCGGTTGTAAGTTGTCAGCTGGATGTGCCCGTATTGCAAATTGGTTTGTTATAGCTATCGCGTCCGTCCATCCACCTGTCACCACTTTTTAGCTCCTAAACCATTCAAGTTATATGCATGATTTTTTTCAAAAGCCATTTAAAATAATAACTCAAAGACAACACCGGTACAATTTTTCAAAAAAACCGTTATTTTCGAGGTGCCTCCAGTACAAATAAAAGTCACAGAACAAAAATTTGTGCTCGTGTATAGGCGACATATCAGGAATGTCTACAAAAAATTACAATAAAATCAATTCAATAATTTAGAAGTTAGTCTGCTTTTCATATGGAATAATAGTTACAGTTTTAAAGCATCTAAATATATGTAGCATTGAAAAACCCTGCCAAATTTGCTCCCGTATACTACTACCGTATACTGCTACTAAGTTTTCGACTAAAAATTCCTATAATGTTACTTTACTTACGTGTATTAGCGAACTCGATTAAAGTTGCTATTTCTCGGATGTTCTCTAGAGGTTTTGCATAAAATTGATATCCTACCGAGAAAGTTACGTACGGTATAAGGGAGAGCTAAAAATACCTTCTATACTTATATATATTATATTAACTTATATTCGTTAACAAAACTAAATTGGGGTTAACAAAAATTGTCTTTAAATAACCTACGTAATTACTTTAATATATAAGACACCTACTAGTCCTAAAGTATACGAAACTTTGTAATCCTTAATTTATTTACGTCACGAACACCGTAAGCACATTGCCCTACGCGATACGAAAAACCCGCTTGTATCTCAAGTGGCCATGCCATGTGCTTTTTATCTTTCTTTTATTTTCACACAACACTACTCTATCATATTTTCGAAAGAGTTTCGCACATAATCCTTTATCCTGTCCTGGTACTTTGCTCGAGATAGAATGCTTCAAAGTGACATACAAATTTGCAACAACACTATAATCCACTACTAGGACAGAGACTAAGTAAGTGGGAATGTGTTGGTGATAAAGAAGGACACAACGTAATTGCAAAAGTAGTGCACGAGTACTCGAAGAAAGAATAGATGTGCGTTGTCTGAAACACTTTTGTAAATGTCACTTTACTAGTCCCACGCCCCTGTACTACTTCACGGTGTTTATGATAAAATATACGAACATAAAAATAACAAATGACAAATGCACAAATAAACAAAAACATACAGATACAGAGACACAGAGAAGAGTTTGTGAAAGTAGCTTTTTCGTAGTTTATGATTTTTATTGTTATTCATTTGTTTATATGTGGATAAGGATTTTTCTTCTAACACAAGAAAATTATCAACAGATTTCAGGCGCGGATGTAGGTCAGAACTGTACACACACTTAATCATGGGCTTGGGAGAGTATACATTTGTTAGAGCTACGAGAGTACCAGTCGTATCTAGAGAGAAGAAGAATGAAGTTTTTTTTTTTTTCTAATTGGGTACTTACCAACAGGACTTTCTTCATTCCAAAATGAATCGTCCAGGGTGTAATCAGCTTCTGCAATTGAAACAAAAAAAGAAAATTAATTTAGTTAGCAAGAGTGGAAGTTAATGTGTGAGAGAAAGTCCTTAAAGATACTAAATTGCATAACCATACCAATCTGTCTGTTTAGAAATTCATCGCGTTTTATTTTTAACTATTATTTTTTGCAAGACAAATCATTTTCTTATTTAAACCCGCTGGGTATACCGATAACGGTTGCACGTGCCTGGTCAACGATACACGTTCAAAATGTTGCAGATAAAGGAAGATGGAAACTCACAAAATGAAAGAATAAAAAAAGAAACTATCCAGTAGTTTCTATATTACATGTTTTAGGAAACACTCGGTGGTTACAGCTTCCTTTTTTTTCACAAAAAAACGAAAGTACTTTGGGCGCCAGGATGAAACCACCACTTAGCCTCGGGCATGGAATTTAAAAATATTTTATCAGTATCTATAGGAATGTAAATCTCACAGACTTGTGGTATACAAGTTGGATGTAATCTAATAGAAGGAGAGTTGAAAAATAACTCATCACAGATACAAGGATAAGAGACGAATGTAAAAGTTGTACGTGAAACCGATTTAATGGGAAATCGTAGAAAATCCCTGAACAGTATCTTTGGCTTTATGAAATTCTATCTCTACGTATAAACGACGTGATCGTCATTGGATATGTTTGTAACTTGTAGTGGGCGTGCTGTATTTTGTTTATTTGTCCCTTTAGACAGCATATTTTAACCTTAGGAAGTACTTTAATGTTATACAAATATTTACTACATATAAATAGGTATCACAAATTAAAAATATGTTTCACTCATATCTCTCGATTTTGTATTGCAGAATAATAGAAAAAAAAATAACGTTTTGAATAAGATTTGGATCTTAATGACATTCTAACTTACTACCAACATCCATCAATCAAAAATTGCTTAATCCACAGTTTCAAAACATGTAGAATATGTCGAGAAATAAGCCGATAGTTCGTAGGTTAGAAGTCCGAATAATTGTCATTTCAAAACATTTTGGAGATAGCTTCAATATAGATTTAAAAAAGGGCAATAACACTTACAGGGAAGAAGTATCTAAAAGTCACCGAAGAGTACCCAATCAAAGGCGGTGTACACCAGGGAAGCGTCCTCATTTATTGCTATTTATTGCAGTCTCTGATTATCTGCTTGAAGGAAAAGTGACGGTCCCAAAGTGCATCAGTTATTCTTTGCTGACGATAGAGCTATCATAAGTGAAGATCAAACGTTCCTGCAACGAGCACTTGATGTATGAGTGGATGTTTTGGGGGGAAATGGGTACCGTATTAGTTCAAAAAAGACATGGTATCTGTGGTGCCCGTTCTCTGATCCACACCGGCCTATTTATTTGAATGGAAAAGTGCTTCCCAAGTGCGAAAAATTCAAATATCTGAGATCTATAATCAATAGCGAAGCGACTTGTGATGATGACATCCAATCATCGCGTAAGCGTATTGTGGATATAGTGGCGGGAAAATTCCGCAATCTTCTGCGACCGAAAAATGTCCCCTAAGCTGAAAGGAAGGTTCTACACCGCAGTTGTACGTCCGGCGCTCACATATGGTTCATAATGCTGGACAATGTACAAAAAGTAAGAGGGCACATTAACGGCAGCTGAGATGAAGATGCTTCGCATGACAGTGGGAGTAACAAAGCTTGATAGAATAAGAAGTTCGAAGATTCGAGGAAGCCTTCATGTAAAAAAACCCGTCACAAGCAAGATAGAGCACGACCGGCTCAGTCGGTATTGTCATGTTCAAAGGAGGGATCCTTCGAACCCCGTCAAAAAGGCAATATCAATCATCGTTCCTACACAAAAGGCAGACCAAAAAACCACTGGATCGCACAAATGCAAAAACACCAGCATTTGATTGGACTCAGTGACGAAGTGATCCGAAACCGGGAAGTCGGCCGGTACTTCCTGAAGTCAACCCGGCAAACACCACAGGCGGACCAGTAGGGATACAGTAAAGTGGGAGGAATGTCATCCTTCTACTTCGGATCATAACCTCGCCGTAAGTGAAAGAAGAAGAAGATCGAAATGGCTAATACAATTTTTAACTTTCTCATTTGAAAGAAAGTTATTATTTTCGTGAACAAATTCAGTCTCAAAATTAACAGTACTTTACTTAGGATCAATTTTACAAAAGCAATTCACATTTGAGATAATACGGACGTTTGAAATAAGACTACGACCTCAGGTACTTTACTTATTAGTGAACCTGCCAAAAATGGCTACTTCTCGGATATGGCTAAACCGATTTTATTCAAAATTGATATCCAAGTCATTTTTGAAATACATATGGAATATACATTTATATGTACAGTTGTGGAAATAATTACAAAGGCAGTAAATAAATCGTAGTTGCTTTCTACCCGATCTATGTAACAAAGTGAACCTGATTTTAAGAAATCCTCAGAGTAGCAGGGGCTAACTTAGATAAGATTTAATAATAAATATTTTCTCATATTTAAAAGAAATTATTTAAACAACATACAAATTTCAACTGGAAATAAATATAAAGGCATAACTTTATTATGATTATTTGTCTTACAATTAATATTTAGTGTGCCCGCCTGTGCTTAAGATAACCTGGAATATTCCTTTTAGCATCGATTCAATTAAATTTTTGATAATAATTCCATCTAAACCTCCGCAATTTTTCGCTTAAGAGCTCCCACGCAATCAAATTGACGTCCATTTACGTACACCTTTCGTGCAAGAATACCCCACAGATTTTCTACGGGGTTCATATCTGGACTTCGAGATGGCCAATCTAAAACTGCAATTCCACTGACTTCAAACCACTCTATAGTGGCACGAGAAGGATGTATGGCATTATCTTGCTGAAAGATCCAGGTTGTACGTATGTTTAAAAAAGTTTTTTAACTTTTTAACGCATTGTACGAAAAATCAATTTCTTTTTTTTATTGATTTTGCTTAAAATTTGAAATCTGGAGAACTTACAAACAAACACCACATATGAAGCAAGGTACCTGCCACCCAGTCGTACCTTTTATATTTTATGATATTGGAATGATTTTAAAAAAAGCTATATTTTTGAATTCACCCTAATAGCTAATAGTTAAATGAATAGATTATGTAGATGCTTTTGGATTGTGTGGATGTTATTCGCCATCATTCATTTTTATTGAATTCATTTACATTTGTGATTTTATTCAACATGACGAAGAAACCTAAGACAGATTATCAGTTTAAGAAAATTTGAGTATCAGTTTAAGAAAGAAATTCAAATTATTGTGACTCGCAAATATTGAGAAAGTTTCGTACGATGCAGTCGTGCGCTTTATTTCTGAACGAAATCATAAAAAAAAGTCTGACCAGAATAAGAGTCATAGCATGGACAGAATCTATAATACCTAGACTGCATAGATGACTCCTGCCTCATTGGACGTGAAACAGAGACTGCCTTGGCCAATCAGATAATCATTTTGTACAATTGTAGGAACTTTTCGATAACTAGACAGAAAACGTCAGCAGAAAAACGTTCTGCAACTTTGCGACTTGAAAGAGCTGGTTCCAGAAAGTCATTTGGTTATTCATCGAAAAAACACGTTATGTGAAAGCTAGTTCCTGATGTAAAATGGAAGTTGATTAAGTTATTCCCGGTTGAGAGTTATTCGCGGGTAATAGTCATATCAAAACTACCTATAGGCGGCAGTGTAGTAGATATTCACTGAAGACTGGTTGGTAGTCTCCAGCTCCTGTCTCTGGTGGACATTCATGGTTGGTAATCACTCATAAGCTTTAGTGCCCAGTTTTACTTGATGTGTCCACTTTAGATGGAATCATAGAGCTATAACTTTTGAACGGTGATAGATAGCAAAAAAATTATAAAGGTGAAACTTGTAGCGGTAGTGCTTTAGTTTTACAAAAGCTATATAGATTTTTAATTTTTGATTGTATAATAGTTTCTTCAATAAGTTGGAAGAGTGCATTTTTAAATGAAACACATTTGTTTGCACTCGTTTTTTTTTTTTAGATACACATTTTGAAAAAAAAAAAAAAAACCATTAACAGTTTTTTTGTACGTATAATTTCCTTAAGTTTGAAATTTTCTAAATTCTAAATTATTTTGTTCGCTTATATCATAACTGTAAATATAAATTATATCTCAACGTATTTTTTATGATCCCTCGGCTAAAAATAGTTGCGATATAATCAGATAAATTCTACTTGCGATAATAGGGGAAAAAAAACCTTTGCTTCCTCAAAAACAACATAAAGCATAAGAAAAACTAACCTAAACCTAAAAGTCTTATTATACACAAGGTGTCCAATTTAAATTGAATCAAACCTCTATAACTTCTAGCTGTTGAAAGATAACAATAAATTAATAAAGTGAGCTATTGTAACGATATGTATACGAGTACTCTGACTACACAGGGTTTGTTATAGCAAAACTGTTTTTTTTTTATTCAATTCGAAGATAGGATTTCTATACATATGTTCTATAATCCATAGTATGTAAACATATCTCCATTATCCGCTTTGCAGCAAATGAACCCAAAGTTCTAACCATTACAAAAACAGAGAAACAAAAACAGCTTTTAAGAAAAGCGAGGTATCTCACACTGTATAATTTGTTTCTTTACCGAGATCGAGTGACATATAGGCACTAAACTGTTTAGAAACACACCAATAATCTTGATTAAGGCAATATACGAGGGTGGATCAATAAGTCCTTGAAAATTAACACAAATTGTGTCGTCACCTTAAATTTAATTTTTTTTTTGTCAAGAATCATCTTTCAAAAGAACGCACCCAAATTTTCAGACAGACCTGTCAAATAGTTTTGTTGTGGCAGCCATTTTATATAGACGCCTACTAGCATTTTCGTTAAAATGGAAAAAAGTGAATTTCGAGTGCTCATTAAACACTATTTTTTGCAAATATTATGGGGACTCTTCACCATAGATTGGAACCATTCACCGCGAGTGAAAGTGCGCGAGCTTGAAGAGGCCACAGGCTTATCACATGGCTCAGTGATTTCGATTTTACATAAATATTTGGACATGAAAAAGCTTTCCGCAAGATGGGTTCCGCGTTTACTCACAATCAACAACAAACGCATTCGTTTGACAACTTCAAAGGTATGTTTGGCGATGTTCCAGAAAAATTCGGCTAAGTTTTTGCGCCGTTTCATAACCGTGGATGAAACCTGGATTCACCACAACACACCAGAAAACAAGGAACAGTCAAAACAATGGACTTCTCCTGGTGAATCAGCAAACAAGGTCATGGCGATAGTTTTTGATTACCTTGAAAAGGTTAAAACGATCACCGGCGCATATTACGCAGAGCTGCTGGATCGATTCCAGGCCGATTTGAAGCAAAAACGGCCGCATTTGGCGAAGAAAAAAGTTCTCTTTCACGAGGACAACGCACCGGCGCACAAGTCCGCAGTCGCAATGGCAAAATTGCACATTTAGCCCCCTGCGACTATTTCTTGTCTCCAAACATGGAGAAATGGCTCGAAGGTAAGAGATTTGGGTCGAATGAAGAGGTCATCGCTGAAACAAGCACTTATTTTGAGAGGGTCGAGAAATGGTATTATTTGGAGGGCATCAAAAAATTGGAGAAATGTTGGATGAAGTGTATAGAGCTAAAAGGAGACTATGTTGAAAAATAAAATGTTTTTATACCGAAAAGAGTGTTCCTTATTTCATTTTTCAGGGACTTTCAGTGGACTTTCAATTCCACTTTCAGATGCTTAAACCGCCCATTGATTAGAATTGAGTGGATGCGCTTGTTAACCACATTTGTTTATTTATTTCTTATTTTTTTAAAGAAACTTATATACTGCCACAAAGTGGGACTTTATGCTGTTTGAAGTATTCACAATTAAAGGATTTCAAATGAATCTCGTGTGTGAGTTTTTTTTAATTTAGAATTTATTGGGGGTATACCGAAAAGAAAAAAAATTGCACATCCAAGTTAACAATAAGGTCTGATATGTGCTATTGACTTGTAACTTATCTTCAAATTTGTAAAGTCAGTCATCCCCTCTAGCTAATAACAGTTTTGATGAGAAATCACAATCGAAATTAATATACCTATCTTAATTGTACTGCGACATTTCTTTCCTTAACTTTTTGATACCTTAAATAATTAATCCTCCCCACTTTTATCGAAGGATAACAAATTTGGATACACAATTTGAATCTCCAATTTGCTTTCAAAGTTATTGCCAGGATTAATTTTTAACTACAAGCGGTTTTCTAATTTCTTTCGATTCCGCATCATGTTACAGTATAATATTATTCACACAATTGCGTATGACACACGTACACACCCAAAACAGTTACATAACGCGAAATATCCTTAATAATATTGATGAAATGTGATGATACAATTTCAGAATGAGATTTAGTTTGGTGACAGTTTGAGCGTGAAATAGGTTTTCGAATTTGCACACAAATCAAATTGGAATACAACGGTGTAAGCAAGGAGCAAAGACGCTCGCCTCCTTGAAGAAAATTTCAAATGCAGTAGTATGGGGTAGCACAACTTGCTGTAGTAGAGGTGAGATGATCACGTTGAGGGTACTGGTCGTGGTGGATTAACTGGGAAATGCATACACTGCATATTGGAATTTCATGAAAACTTGTAATGTACAGCAATGTTGTGTTGGAATTGTTAGAGAAGGGTTGATGAAAGCATATAAATTGATACACAACGTAAGGTGATTTAATTTAATAATTTCTCAGGATTAATTGATACAATATTCTGATAGAGGAAATTATTCGGTAGACTAGTACAGCCAATCAGATTTTGAAAATTACTGAACTGTGGTATTTTCTTACTTCAATCTCTTAGTTTTAATTATTGATTAAAAGGGTGTGGTGTTATTCATTATTTTTGTATAGAAATAAAGAAGGAACAGCTTTGACAAGATGAAAGGTTGTCAGTTGACAGTCATCTGATGAATAGACTGCTGAATCAAATTGATCATTTGCCAAACACTCTTAAAAATCAAAGTAGCTATAATCAAGTTAAAGTCAAACAAAGCAGATGCAAAGCCCAACTATTTATAGATTTGTAAAGTGACTTGATATTGAGTATACACTGGTTCATCTGTAAGATATGTATATTAGGTGCGCAACTAAGTTCAATAGATGGCTCCAGCAGTAAGTGCTGGTCGATTTTGACATATCCAAAACGACATGAACCGACATATGGTAAACAAACTGTTTTGACACATGAGTGATTTTGTTTTGGCGTCATATACTTTTGGTTGTGTGAAAATGTCTAATTTAGTGCCAAATAATCGTCATTTGTTGGAAGTGTTGATTTTCTTCTTTCATTCGTAGAAAACCTGCGGCTGAAGCGCATCCAGAGCTCCAAAAAGTTTACGGAGATGCTGCTCTAAGTGGAACAACGTGCCGTGTTGACGACCGTCCGCGTGAACGAAGGCCAAAATCCTTCGAAGACCCTGAATTGGAGGCTTTGCTCGATGAGGATCCTTGCCAAGTGCAAGAACAGCTTGCTTCTACATTAGGAGTTACCCGTCAAGCCATTTCGAAGCGATTGCATGTGGAACTTGAGACGATTGAGCGTCGTTTTTTCGCCTGTGAACAACTGCTCCAGCGGCAAAAAAGGAATGATTTTCTTCATCGCATCTTGACGGGTGATGAAAAATGGATTCATTACAGCAACCCAAAGAAAAGAAAGTCATGGGGACTGCCCGGTCATGCTTCTACGTCGTCGGTTCGGCCGAATATTCACGCTGCGAAAATTATGCTGTGTATTTGGTGGGTCGCTGTCATTTATTATGAATTGTTGAAACCCAACGAAACCATCACTGGGGAATGGTATCGACTTCAATTGATGTGATTGAGCCGAACACTGTGCTAAAAACAGCCACAATAAGAGCAGAGGGACGAAAAAGTGATTCTACAGCATGACGACGCTCGGCCTCACGTTGCCAAACCCGTTAAAACCTACCCCACCCGCCATATTCCCCAGATATTGCGCCATCCGATTATTACTTGTTCCGTTCGATGGCACATGATCTGGCTGATCAGTAGTTCCGTTCATATGAAGACATCAAAAAATGGCTTGATTCGTGGATAGCCTCAAAAGATGAACACTTTTACCGTAACGGTATTCGAGCTCTGCCAGAAAATAGGGAAAAAGTTGTAGCTAGCGATGGGCAATACTTTGAATGATTCATTTGTGACCATTTTTTCACAATAAAGTTGTATTTTCATCAGCGAGAACTTAGTTGCGCACCTAATACATATGTAGTCACGTGAAAGTAGCTGTGTCCAATGATTGAAATCTCACAGCCTTTTTAGTTAATCCGACCGCACTAACAGCGTCAGTCTCAGAGAAATGGTTTTTTTTTTTTTTTTTTGCAGGCGCAAAACCCAAGGGCTAGTAGCATAAATTATTAAATCTTACGGAAGATCAAAGTTAGCCACCGGTGTATGGGAAACTCAAGTGGTAACACAAAATATATTTTAGGTAGTTGGTCCAATAAAGACCTCATATCCCCCTCAATTCCAATAATAAAAATGCTTCTACGTTATACTTGGCCTATCAATCTCGAGATTTCGGGACGTGAATTTTGAGACGAGATCTCAAGATTGCTCTAGGGTTATTTCGGCAGTGTGTGGCTTCCACAGCACCGACTAATGTCTTTGTCCGGCATAATCACTGTCGGTTGGCTAGCTAATTCCGTCTATACCCCTCATTAGCCGCTAGACATATTCATACTCGTTTCTGTATTTTTCAGTATCTGTCCGATCTCTTCGAAGCCATCTGCAATAACTTTAGATTTTTAATATTTTATTTATCTTTTTCTCAGCAAGAAACAAATTTTGTTCTCAAGATCACACATCCCCCTACCAACCCCACGCAACTAGTTTGAAGAGAATTGCCTGGAGGAGAGGATATTAGTTGTTTACTTTTCCCTGCACCTTTTCCAACGCGACTGACTCTGGCTCAAGGATATATCCTCAGACTCTCTGTCAGCAGTCTCTTTTGGTCACATTCACGTTATGTAATAGTAGTTGTAACTAACACACATGAGAATATTTGAGCCCTCCTGCTCTAAAAGTAAAGAGATTATCTGCGGTCAAGTATGGCCTGAAAACGTCTGTCATCAGTTCCATATGCCTGGAAGATTGTGTTTTAACTTATAGCGAGCCGATTTGAGAAAACTTTTATGAGAAGTTTTACTATGACTGGTTGAGGTTGAGCTTATAATTGATAACCCTACAAGCTTTTTGGAGTCTTTTGAGCTAAAAAGTGAATGGTATTCTAGTTGAAAAAGTACTACCTTTCTCCTACTCCTACGCGTAGATGAGAATATTTGAGCCCTCCTGCTCTAAAAGTAAAGAGATTATCTGCGGTCAAGTATGGTCTGAAAACGTCTGTCATCAGTTCCATATGCCTGGAAGATTGTGTTTTAACTTATAGCGAGCCGATTTGAGAAAACTTTTATGAGAAGTTTTACTATGACTGGTTGAGGTTGAGCTTATAATTGATAACCCTACAAGCTTTTTGGAGTCTTTTGAGCTAAAAAGTGAATGGTATTCTAGTTGAAAAAGTACTACCTTTCTCCTACTCCTACGCGTAGATGAGAATATTTGAGCCCTCCTGCTCTAAAAGTAAAGAGATTATCTGCGGTCAAGTATGGTCTGAAAACGTCTGTCATCAGTTCCATATGCCTGGAAGATTGTGTTTTAACTTATAGCGAGCCGATTTGAGAAAACTTTTATGAGAAGTTTTACTATGACTGGTTGAGGTTGAGCTTATAATTGATAACCCTACAAGCTTTTTGGAGTCTTTTGAGCTAAAAAGTGAATGGTATTCTAGTTGAAAAAGTACTACCTTTCTCCTACTCCTACGCGCGTATTTAACATATGATTTTAAATGCTTTCATAACACGAAAACAAAACGATGCAGCAGCCACCACAAGATCAAATTTAAAAACAAAAAAAATTATATTAATTCAAAAATAACACTCTCCTGCCATAAATGTAATTACAGAACCTTTGTATTTCTCGCTATGGCTTCGCGATTCCTCCCACGTCCTTTGTTTTTAGTGAAACTTAATTTAAAAAATCATTTCTCTCCAAATGATTTTCCCATTTCCAAATGAGTTTCACTTCAAAGCAATTGCATTATTATTTTTTTTTTTTGTCTGTCTTTCGCTGCACTCGTATTCATTTGAAATGCACTCGCAGTAGCAGTTGGAAGATTTTATATTTTATAAAGGATCTTTGCCTCCGGATTCGTGTGGAACTCGGAATCTCGTAGTAAAGCAGCATTCCGGGCATCAACACTGCGATTTTACTTTGCTTGACTCATTTAACTTTGACAATTCACGTTTTAATTTGCTAGACAAACATATTCCTGCGAAATGATAATAATTGCATCCGTTGGCAGGATGTTCGTGTGGAGGGGCGTTGTGTGAACTTTTCGGAGAAGCAGTAACAATCTGATGGCGCAATGGCTAATAGTTGCGCTTCACTATGTCTAGTGTCAGGCTTAATTTAATTCCAAAAATCAACGCACACACAAATAATAAGGGAGACAGAATGAGGAGAGGAACGAGAGAAGGAGTAAAACTAAAAGTGAGTAATGGAAAAACTAATTCCAATCATACCATCTAACCCATACACATAGGATCAGGATCACTTTCTGTCCGTTCGTATCATTTTATGAAATCAAAAGTTTTAATCAAGTTTGCTGCAACACAAAATGGCATGTAACCCCTAGTGCTGGCAGAAAGTACAAACTGTAAGGATACCGTCTCTTGGTCTCAAGAGTAGCAGCACATCGTCCTTGTCGGTGTCGTCCGATGGGCCTCTGGTGTGCATTATGTTGGGAACTGAAAGATGATGATGATTTCTGAGTACCACCAGCCAAGAAGGAGAATTATGGTAGAAAAGAGGAAAGCAAAACCTAGACGAAGAAGACACCGCCGCCGTGTGGCATTTGACATTCAAAATGACGATGCAAGGGGAAGGCTAAGAAATTGCTACATGAGTTCTTGAGTTTTTCCTCATATTCCTCTCTTTCTCGTGGTGTTTTGTCTGCTTGTCTGATTTGAGAGTACTCACTGGCACCTGAATGAAGAAATAAAGTATAATAAAACTTCGTGATTGGAAAATGAAACTCCAAGGACGACTACAACGATGTCGACGACGACTACGGTGGAAGAGGTAAAAATCTAAATCTCATTAAACCTTCCTTTCGTGGGGCAATAATGATGGAAGTGATGAGCACGTTGCACGGAAACTTTTTTCGTAATTCCTTTCTTCTTTTTTGACAGATGCTATCTAGGTGGATGATAAAGCTTGTCTTTGAAATAGGTTCTACATCTTTAACCATCATGCGATGGTCATCATGTATATTACTACGCAATTATGATGGACTAATTGTCGTTGCTTATAAATGTCCGTTTGCGTGAACATAATTGGAAAAAGTTGAATGAAAAGCAAAAAAAAAAAAAAAAGAAGAAAGAAAAAAGATGCTCTAATGAATAGACATTACTCTCTATGTAAAGTAATAGGATTATTAATTAATGAATAAGAATATAAAATAAGAGAAAGCAGAAAATTCAACTTGATGTTCTCCTTCGTGATCGAACATGCGTGCTTTCTACCTTGGTACATATATCATTAATAGGAATTTGATAGATAACCACCTCGAGTAAGTAAAAGGTGAATCATTATTCAAAGAGAATTGAAGTGTAGTAAATCATAACAAGAAATTATTTTCAATAATGAAAAGATTATTTCTTATTAGAAATTGATTCAAGAATACTACTCGTATAATACTAGTGGCTACACAGTGCCATTATTATTTTCTACTGCATCCGATTTTCGTGATTTTCAAATTGGACTACCCAGACATACCTAGTCATATGTGTATCGATGACAAGACGAGTGGTAAACATTTTGGCGGCAGAGAGGTAGACAGGCACCGAGCAAAATTTGTTCGCAAGATGTACATGAACAAGTTTCCGACTTTCACCCTGCTCGATCCTATCTTCCGTATTAACGAGGAACCAAAAGATTGTAAACATGCCGACTGAACATTGAAACAGCTCAGCTTGTGGGTAAGACTTTTCTTAAAGGCTAGTGGACGTGGCTGGTCGCCATTTGTAACCGAAGGTCAAGGATTCAGTTCAAGCCTAATTATCACTGTAAATTTTAAGAAAACGGCCCCGCCAAAAGTGGGCGTGGCATTATATAATGTATGGATGAATAGAGAACGTGAAAGTCTATTTATTTCGCTAATTCGAAATTTTTCCGTTTCTAGTAAAAATATTTACAAAAGGGACGAACAGACGGACGAATATGGCTAGATCGACATACTCGTAACTTTGAATTCTTATAATACTTTTGGACTTGTATCATTTTTTGGTCTCTATGTTACAACCTGTGTTTCCAAAACGCTCACTGCCGAAGGTGTAAGGACGTGAATGAGGTAGAAACCTTGACCACTTCTTTTGTAAATGTCCTGCCCTAGCTAGAGCAAGGCGTCGGGTTCTGGGTAAACCCATCCTCCCTAATCTTCATGAACTGTCAGAGAAAAAGTTGCCGACCTAATACTCTTCTTAAAGTCCACAAGATGGATCTAGGACCCGCAGTTGGGTTCTCCCCCCTGAACGTAAAACACCCATTTATACTCACCAAAACCAACAAGTCACAAGTGTTGTAGTAACAAAACGGTGCGCCGGGTTACAGGTATGTTAGTTTGAAACCACCACTTCTACCTTCCAATGTATCAAAATGAATAAACCCATGGGATAGGGTATACAAATAGGTACGTCATTTGTAACAGAAAAATAATGATAGACCCGCAAATGTGGTCGCTGTGGCTCTGTGGTTAAGTACGTGATCACTGAGCGGGAGACTCAATGTTCTACTCCCAGAAAAACCAAAAATCGAGTTCAGTCAAGACAAACTACTCGTACAAGCCGTAGAGACAAGTGGTTTTCACTTAATTGTAAAAGCACACTCAGAAAGTAAAAATAAAAGTATAAAACCGTAAGAAAGCCCCAAATAAAATGAAAAACTATTTACTGACGTATTAAAATATTTAAGAAAAAAATACAACCAAACGATTTCCAAAATCGATTTTCATAAATGAGCCCGGTAAAATTCCAATCTACGGTCTTTATGTTTATGTTCTGCTGTCAGAGACGTGGACACTATTCAATCACTCTACGATCTGTTCGGACACTTGCGGAGGTTACGACATTCTCCTTTAGTTTGCGAGCGGATGCAGCGGAATTTGAAGCTTCGCGTAAAATAGACCTACTTTCTCGTTCTATTATCGCTCTTGTTGTGCAGATTCTTTGGTTTTTCCATAATTTTCTGGACCACCCACGGATCTCGACCAATTTTTTTTAGCAATTTCTCGGTTGGAATAATTTTCCTGCTTGAATGCAAAAAATTTGTCAATTTCTAAATTAGTTAGTGTTTTACTTCGACCCATCTTCTTTAAAATGCAACAGAGACACTTAAGCAATTTAAATAAACAAAATGTACCAATAAAACAGAACACAATTTTATTAACTTTATAGGACCTTGCGCTTTGAATGTTGTAAACAAACTGATACTGAGGGTAATAAAGTGTCCCTGTTAAAGAAGGCAAAAAACCGAAAATGGGGATTTCCCTTGTTGCTATGTTAAATTTGTTCACGTCTGTGTTCAGGTGGCAGAGAAAAAGTGATAATAAGTTAAAATATTACCGCTGCATTACGATTATGATTTTGGTCAAAATTTTAAATGAGGGCAATCAAATGATCGGTAGGGTACATGTTGTTCATCTGAAACAACTCAGATTTGAAAGCAAAATTGATTGAGAATTTTTCAAAACTTGGTATATAACAAATATCAAATTTGATCAAAATCGTTGGAGCCGTTTTCGAGAAAATAGAATTTTTTCAAAATCGCCCATTTGTAAAGTACCGCTAATTTTGGGTTTAAAACTGAAATTCCAATTTTGCTCCTCGAATTGTGCTCCCATTAATCCCAGATATGAAGTTGGAAGAAAATCCGCTCAGCCGTTTAGGCTTCATTCGTGCGTACAGACAGACAGAATTGAGATACCCACTTCATTGACTTTCTCTATCATAGTAATGTCAAGTTAGATCAGTCTTGGACCGAGATTGCTTTGCAAATAAAAATGTGAAAGTTGGAATTTTTGAAATGGTTTCCAAAAAATCGGCTGGGAAATGGAACATAGAACATTGAAATTTGGTACAGAGGTAATGTTTGAGATATAGTTAGACAAGGAATAAAAAGATCACCCCTTTAACTTTAAAATATGGTTTTCAAGAAAATGACTTGAGGAGGATGTATGATACAATATATGATAGGTGTGATTTATATCCAGTCAACGGAGAAATTTGGTACAGTATCTGGGGTGTAGACAAGAAATTAATTACAAACAAATTGGACTTTTTCTAAAATAGTGCGGGGGCTGGGCAGGGCGGTATGTAATCATGCGGCATATCATTTTAAAGACATTACGAAGTAGATTCCATAACCATTTATGTTGTTTTAATTCGATATGTAGTTTAATAATTATTATTGGAAAACCTTCAATATACAAGACCTATTGTAACGGAAATAAAATTGCAATAAGAATGACCCAAAAACCTTAAGTTTTACCTGGCGATTGAATATCAATCGCTCATAGGTCTACGAGGCCTCTTAGCAAAACCCATGTGTATAATACTTGTATAAAAGGAAAATAAAGAGACTTGATCGTTTGATGTGGTTGTGTCTGCCGTAAAGAAGAATTTCATCCATCCAGATTTGTTGCAAAAAGGTATGTCCGCCAGTCCACAAAGAATGTTCCGACGGAGCCTGCTGATGCTTGGGCAGTGGCACAGGAAATGCGAGGTGTACTCTTCGACATCAGGGTCACCGCAACCATTATCTGTTTAAAAACAATACATCTTATGATAATTAGACATTGTTTTGATGGAGGTTTCTTATCTAGGGCCTGCTGAATTTCGCTAAGTGAAGAATCTCTCGAAGTTACAGGTTCTATCTGTTTTGACCTCGAATTTCAGATATCAGGTGTTTAAAAAAAAACATATTTTTAAATAAAAAATTGGAGTATTCGGCTATAATGGAAACCAATTCCAGCAATGACTCTTCCCTGCCTCGCTATACTGAGCGGAGGACCTTACCAGAAAGCTGCCTGATGTTGTCTTCTTTCAAGACGTTGGCCAACTTAAGTATAATAAAAACAGTTATGTTTTGTTTGACGTACGTATTATGAACAATTTTAAAATAGTTAGCAACTTTAAAACTATTCAGACTCCGACTCATAGAAACATGCGTCTGCTTTAGGAGGTCTTCCAAACCGGCCCCTGCAACCCCTGCTTAAACAAGATAATTTCAAAATTAATATTTCTTCTGTTAAAATGTGTATCAATTACGTTTTCGTATGTTTCTACGAATCCTCAAAAAAAAATAAAAAATCTCGATAAGTATCTTAAAAATTAATAATGAGCAAAAACGAAACACACACACAGGATAATTCACATAAGCCGCTCATGTCTAATGAACCATACCTTCAATTATGAATAATACACTCAATTCTAACCATCACAGACGTTAAAAGCAGCCTCTGATAAATTCGTTTACCCACATCTTAAAATTTATCTTACTTTTTTTCTTCTTTGTTTGAAAATCAATAACAAATTGCAAAAAGAATCAACCATCAGTTGATAACTCGAAAGAACGACCGAAACCACTCTATAGACTCCATAACGTTTCATAGTCAGCCCGTCGACCACCGACCACTTCGGCAATATGAAGAAATATTGCTGTGATCACAAAGCACTTTCTAAAACACCCGTGGGCATTTATGTTGTCCATTAAGCGGATGGAAGTATAAAAATATCGAAAAAAAAAAAAACACAGAACGAGGGGGAGCCATCTAGCAGCTCCCTATTCACCGCATATTGACGTTCTCATTGGGTTATTGGGGTAAATAAAATAAAATTGGAAAAAAATAAAACCTTCACATTTGCAGAGATCTTTTTTGACCATTAGAAGAACAAAAATACTCTTTTTTTTTACACAGAACTGCATTACATTTTATACGAACCGAAGGACGGGGGAAGGTAGTTTGCTCATCCCTTCAATGGTATTATCACGGGGGGGTAGCTTCCCCATCCCTTCAATGGTGTTATCACAGATATTGTCGATTCTGTTTTAAAAGATATCTACTTTTCGCTTTGTGGGCGCGCACTCGAGTTCATCTTGATATTCTTTAAATTTTTTTTTCTCAAATTTATAGCGCAATGGACAAAAAGACAACAAAAAGGTAAAAAAAAAAAATCTACCCAAAATTTAGGGTTGTAAAACGGAAAATTGGATGAAATAAGGGTACAGGAATTACTCGTATTAGACGAGAAAGTAAAATGCACATAATATTTCCGGGTATTTAATTTTGCTTCATGAATAATTTGCTGCTTAATGAGAAGCTCCAAAGGAGCCCCTTTCACCTCCACCATCATCAGCCTTACTATTTCGGTCGTAAAAAAATATTCTATTCGTTGGGTGAATATTTTTCTTTAGTCGTCTATAATGTTACCATGGTTAAGAGTGGAAAATTCAGGACCTTAACGAAATGAATTGACACCTGGAATATTCCCACACAGAAAACGCGCGAAGAGGGAGGGTGTGAATCAGAGAGTGAGCGCAGCTATTTACGCTAACGAGATTTTCTTTTAAGTCGGTTAATTTTTTTTTTTTTTGCATTCTTCCCTTTTCTTCTCAAAGAGAGATTCGTCTTCACAGCTAGATTTTTCTTTCTTCTTTTGCTTTGATTTTTTATGGGAATTTTGCTATAAAATTTGAGAGATGAAAGATTTTCTTTTTGTTTTACGTCTTGGCAATAATAATTTTATATGCGATTTTCCCTTTTTTTTTAATCTTTTACTAATAAATTCCTGGAAAAAGGGAAACAGAATTATAACTTAATAATTGGAAAAAGAAAGGGAAATTGAGTTCAATGAATGACCTTGTTTAATATTAACAGAATCGAATCAACAGGTGTGTCATCACAGCGCCTTTAAAGTCCGAGAAAACAAAAGAAAAATGCACGACTATGTCGAACGTACTTACACCTAAATATATATACCTATGCATACATTGTTTAATTGCAAATCACTCCGATTAAAAACTTAAACAATGGAAAATACGATTTTGTCTCGAATTGTAACCCTACTGATTCTAGATGTGAAGCTTCCTATCTAACCGTTTAGGCTGCAGTCGATCTCATAGTAATGTCAAGTTTGATCAAAGTCTCGAGATCGAAAATTTTTAAGAAACCAATAATTTCCCTTATAAATGCAAGTAAACATTTTAAAAAGGTCAAAAGAAATGGCATGTTTTCAGTAAAAAAATGCAAAGAATTAGTTTTTTGTTGTATACTGGAAGAACATTTTTCTTTTCAAGGTTCCGGTACTTATAAGGGAACTCTTACAGTTAGAATCAGTTATCTATCTGTCAGTCTGCCCATCCATCTATCCGTCTATCTGTTACAGACTTGGAAGGTTGAAGATATGCAGACACATCAAGAGTACATTTTTGAAAAAGTTCAAAAGCAAAGAGTTTTGAAGGTTAGAATAAAAGTCAACAATGTGGGTAATAAATGAAAGATGATGATGTACTGATTTCAAAAATATATAATTTAGTTACTTGAACTTTATCAGGTTTCGATAAAATTAAAGAAAAAAGTCAAAAAGATGTCCCCTTCTCCACCTTTTTATCTGAAACTACTAAGCCGAGCACTATTGCAAAATTCGAGAAAATGTGTCAGCTTTCAAAAACTACTTCTACTACCTTGATTTTGATACTTACGAGGGGTAGCTGATAAGTTCAGGGCCTGAGATACGAGTACTCAACAACGAGTCATCTTCTCATTAGCGATACCTCGTTTCAATAATAATCTCAGTTTGTTATTATCTGTGACCATGTCAGGCGAAATCGGAAATTCTCGCAATTTTGAGTACCGCGCCGTGATAAAGTACCTCGTGAATAAAGGAAAATCGCCTAAAGAAATTTCCGAAGACATGTCATCAGGATTCTGGGCCTTTACATACCATAGTCAATAAATGTGCTCGCTTATTTCAACAAGGGCGAGAGAGCTGTGAAGATAACCCCCGCCTAGGGCGTCCTGGAAAAGTTGAAAAATTAGTTCTGGTCGACCGCAGAATAAAAATGTGACAGAAAGCGGACGATTTGCACATCAGCAAAGAATGGATGGAAAAAATTGATCGGACGAATTTTGTACGAGCATTTGAACATGAAAAAATTTGTGTGCGCTAGGTACTGGAAATGCTCACTCTGTTTGACAAGCAACAACGACTCGAGTGCTGCAAAGATTTGTTGGAGTTAGCCGGGGACAATCTCGACGAAATTTGCAACCGAATCATAAATGTAGAAGGGACATGGGTTCGCCAATACGATTCAGAGACAAGAGTCTATTTAGTGGATTGGAAAAGGGGAGAGGCCGCCGAAGAAAGTCAAGGTGGAAAAGTCGGCTTCGAAGCTTATTGCGACTGTTTTTTGGAACAGCGAAGGTGTTTTGCTGATTAATTACCTGCTAAATGGGACTACAATGAATGATTAATATTACGCAAATTTATTGATTCAGGTACGTGAAGCAGTTGTACGGAAGCGACTTGGGAAACTCAGGCACGGAGTGTTATTTTTGCAGGATAACGATAGACCACTCACCCTACAGCCCAGACTTGGCCCCGAGCGACTTTTTCCAATTTGAAAAAAGGAGTTACGAGGCCGGAGATTTACAGATGAGAACGAGATCAAGGAGGCTGTAGAAAGTCATTTTGAAGGCAAAGAAAAATAATATTTTTTCGGTGGTATAAAGGCACTGTATGCCCGAAGTGAGAAACGCATTTCACCGGAGGGAGATTATATTGAGTTAAGTAGAATATCCAAAGCCAGTGTGGCGACCCTCTGCTGGGTACCAGGTCATATGGATATCGAAGGAAACGAAAGGTCTGACGAGCTTGCTAGGATAGTGTCGGCGCTGCACTTATCGCGGGCCCACGCTTTTGTAGTAACCCCAATCAGTTTCCTACGGAATAAAATAGAAGATGAAACCACCGATCGAGACGGTGGACAAATCTGGAAACATACGCAACGGCCAGGGCACATTGGCCGGTCTTCAGCAAGCAGAGATCAACTTCTCTGGTCAAACTCAGTCGTTATAATGCACGGGTCGTTTCTGGAATAATTACTGTTCATTGTGCCATTGGCGTTCACGCAGAGCAACTCGGAGTGCTACATAACGACTATTGTAGAAGTTGCAGAAACGAAGAAGAAATTGAATCAGTTCGTCACCTACTATGTGATTGTCCTGCCCTAACCGTTATAAGAATAAGGACTCTCGGAAGTTACTTCTTCTCGGAATTGGAGGACTTAGGTAATGTAGAGCTTACGGACCTCCTGAGATTTATATCACTATCTAGGTGGTTCTAACAGCGGACTTTGTAGCGTTTGCAGGATTCAATGATTGGGGACAATGGACCCGAATTGATGGTCAAAGTGAGCAGTGACTCTATTTGTCACAAGACACCCATCTACCTAACCTAACCTAATCATTGTTATTCTCGCCTTACATTTAATCACTTAGGCCACGAACTTATCAGCCGCCCCTTGTATGTATGTCGGTTTTCGAAAAATTTGAACAAATCTAAGTGATAGATGAAATGGCATCTACTGTCGGCCATTTTGTTTTTTTTCCGAATAGCAGAATATGCGTTCTAAGACGAATCACTTAATACCATTTCTATAAAAATTGCAAAGCCATTTAAGCACTATTAAGTGAAATATGAGTACATAATTACAGTCAGACAAGAAAACACGTGAAACCCACTCAAATTCTTTTGGCTTGACTGTAGTTAGGTAAAACAATAAAACTACAAAAAAAGAAGTATAATAAATAAAAGTATAATAATTGTAACAAAAAGTAACCTAGTTGTGACCGTCTTTTTTATTTTAGGTGCACCCACGCGACTGAAAAAAACGGCAATAAGAAAAAAAATGCTCCCCAGTTATCTGGACACTACCCTTGGAGTCTACTGAAACTTAATACCACCTGAGTTTCAAAATCACTACACCAATCTTTCTTTCTCTATCAGTTTCTACAAACGCCCGTGCGCTGAAATATTTTAAGAGTATTCGTATCCCATTTAGCGCGCGCAAATTATAAAAAAAATGATCGTCCTAGAATAACAAGTACTTTTAAGGATTAGCAAATTAAACACACATTTCTTAAGCCTTCTTTAATTTCCTTTGCTCGTATGTATGTATATACCTATAAGTTCGGAGAGTTATCGAAACAGACCACATTTTTGCTTCAATATTCATCGCACTTCAATAAGCTATTTTAGTTAGAAATACTCTGTGGATTTCTCTAAAACTCCTCCCAGACCTCGATTTGTCATGGCGAAGCAAGCGTTTGCTAAAAGGATATCTGGTTAATCCTCTCATGTGGGAAAAACTAATTTATTTGGAATGCTTTTGTGCGTGCTGAGACCAAACAAAAAAAAGTGATAAAAAAGTTAAAATCTGACATCATGTTTCGGAGAATTCTACAGGAACACAACTATGTAGAAATTGTAATTGAATTAATTTGCACAGATGCCCACGTGCTATAGTGTATCTTTGTAAGTATATCCGCAGCTTTTTCTTGTACCTTTTTAACAACCAGTGAGTTTAAGATTTTGTTTTATTGTTATATTATTAGTAAATAAATCTTGTGATCCAATGTAAGAATATTACATATACATATTGTACACATACTCGTATATTGTATATTCTAAATAAATATTGATATAAAACCATACTGTACCTGAAAGAATGCAGTTCAAATTTAACTTAGACTCTAAAATTGATGCTATGCTCGGCTAATTCGTTTCAGAATCCAAACGCTTTGCCAGCTTTATATTACGGTAAAGCGTAGGAATTCTAAATCAAATCAAACGAGATCTTAGAGAGGACAATATTTCAAAAACTTCTTGTTATTAGTGAGTTCTAAAATGTCTATAAACGGAGAACTATGGAGTGGGAATATTGTATGCAAAAAATTCCATTCGCATCCCAGTCAAATCAACATAATGTCTTAACAAGTTATCAAATCAAATTGAATTTAATAATGTTATAATACATATATACATTCACCTTTGAAAAAAGCGATGGAAATGAATCGAGATCTATAAAGTAAGCAATAAATTCGTTGAACAATGTATTCAGAACCAACCTCAGTTACGAGTACTTGTGTGACGTTGGACACCATAAGAAATCTGGACATTATTAAAAGTTGTACAGTAATACCATATCCCTGAATTATGTCTGCAGCACCAACCCGATATGTCTACAGATCCTCAGACGATCAAACATACAACATGAAATACAGACATCCAAAGTTACAAATGTACAAAGGGTTGGACAGCAATTCGAACAGTGCACTTCGAAAAGTGCAAAGTAATTGAAGCAGTTGACATTGACATCATCACCCTTCCTTTACATGCCATAATATAGCCTTTTACGGAAATTGAAGACCAGATGAACAAATTTGGTCTTGGATAAAACTAAGTACAAAGAAGAATTTGTTCACCGTCTAATATTTGTATAAAACGTCACTATTGATACAATAGATCTGATACGAGAAAAAAGGAGAGCACTCAAAGATGGCAATAATCCTACGCTCCCTAGCATAGAACTCATTCGAACCACCTATGTAATAAACTCAAAAATGCCATCCGAGAAGTTTTGTCTGTCGAAAAAAGTTTAAATCACTTATTCCATGAAAGGTATCAAAAAACTGGAAATGCAATCGCCAATAACAACATAAAACAATAGGGAATAGACGAAAGGAAACAAAGATAAGAGGGATTTATTTACCGAACACCTAGAAGAAACTTTTTGGCCATTTGATGGACAGTCGTTAATAGAGAATCTTGGCGGTATGTTTACGACTCAATTTTATTCTAGCTTCATCTTTTTATTTTAGCTTCTTAAATTTTTCTCTTTTATTATTACAATCGTCCGTTATTTATGATGTAAATCCATCGGGTTCTTGGTCGTCCATGGTGCCTGTTTTGAAGTGGCACTCCATTAAAATTTTTTTGCGTACAGCTTGCATCCATTCTGGCGACATGACCACCTCATCGGAAACGCTGCGCCTTAACGAATTTTACAACGTCTTCTCCTACGCACAGCTGGAGTATCTGTTGATTATATCTCATGCGATACTCGCCGTTATCATCCAGTTTGGGACCAAGTATTTTTCGTAGAGATTCTGTTCATCCACGGTTATCATGGACCACAACTAAGAACTGTAAGTGAGCACTGATCTCACGACCGTCTTATATATACAAACCTTGAATTTCTTCGATTCTCTTTAAGTCTATCAACTTCGACTTAAAAGTTTAAGACGAGTATAGTATGCCTTGTTAGCTCTTTTATACAGTATGTTATCATTTGCAAGGAAAATGCTAAGGTATTTAAAGCTTGATGTATATTCTCCAATCGAGGGTTCTGTCTACTTTCTGCTCTCAATAGTCTCATGTATTTTGTTTTGTTTTCATTGATGAGGAGTTTCACGGTTTTCATAGACCTTTCTATAGAATGGAAAAGTTCCTTCATGAAGCACCATCTGCGTATGCAATAGTTTGTCCTGACCTGGTGAAGATATAACCTCTCTGATGGCGTGGTGTAGCATCAGGTTAAAGATCATTGTCGGTAGCGTATCACCTTGCTTAACTCCGCTTTCGATATTAAAGGCATCTGACAGATTTTGTTGAACGAACACAATGCATTTTGTTTCTGTGAGAGTAAGCATCGCCAGCCTTACTATCTTTTTTATTTAGGAGTAATTCTATAAGGGCTTTTCGTATCTTCTCCCGTCCAAACTTGCTTGAAATCAGTAAACAGCAGTTGAAGATCGATGTTGAATTCGCAACATTTTTCTATATTTTGTCTTAAGAGGAAAGCCTAGTCAAATATGGGAATATTAGATCTGAAGCCGCACTAGTAATACCTCTGTAATTTTGGCTCTACATTTGATTGCATTTTTTATGGATTAGAACGATGAGTGATATAAGCCAGGTAGCTATTCTTCATGTCACATTCATTGATGCTATTCCATAAACGGCTAGTTTTTGGTGTTAATTCTACCTTTATGTTATCCTCTCCTGGTGATTTGTTGTTTCTCATATTGTGTATTTTCCATATTGCTCACCTCCTCGGCTTCTTCTTGTACAAACACGAGTACTTCTTCTTTCTCCTCTTCTGCCGTTGGTTATTTCTATACATTGTACAGCTCTTGAAAGTATTCATGACATCTTGCAAGTATTTTATTTTCTTCCAGAAGGATATTCCTCGATCTATCCCTGCACATGTTGATTCTTGGTTGGAATCCTTTAGCTTGCTTGTTTACTGCTTATAGAAATTTCTATTCTCATAGCTGTGGAAATTTCTATTTAATTTTTCCATTTGAATATTTAGGGCTTCCTTCTTTTTCTTTTTTTTATGGTTTTGTTGCAATTCTCCTATCGTTTTTATATGATTCCCTATTAACTTTGGTGTCACGTTGCTGCATCTTTTCTCTCGCCTTGTTTTTCATTTCTTTTGCGTGGGTTAAACTATTCTTCATTTCTTAATTTGTTATTACTTTTTTCACGCCAACGCATATACGTGCGGCTGTGATGATTGATTACTCTATGCAGTTTCATTCTTTATCCAGAAATTTGTTTCCTGGTTGGGTTTGGAGTTTCGCAATAAATTTGTGTTGGTAGACATCAGTTATTCTCTGGCTTTTAAGCTTGTCTGTATCCCACTTTGTCTGTTTCTTCCGCTTACTATTTGCTAAAGTGAATGCTATCTGTCTCAGTATTATCTGCATTTTGAAGATGATTACGGTGCCTAACAACTTTAAAATAAAATATTGGCTGAACTTTGCTAGGCAAAGTAAAATCTGAACTTGGATATAATCTAAAAACCGAACATATCCTCAAAGAATTGCCAAAGAAATTCCCTGCCAAACGAGTAAATGCTTCACTAAGACTGTTATTCGTTCCAAGACAATGGAAAGTCATCGAAGTTCTAATGGTTTCAAAACCGGGAAAATCTCTAAACGACAACAAATTATATAGACCGACATAGCTAATGCCCATAATATTAAATGTGTTTGAAAACCCCTATTGAAGCTCCTACAAACGGTCATTGAAGAAAGACATTTAAATCCAGGTTATCAATTCGGCCTCAGAATCAAGCATTCCACGATTGACCAAGTTTATAGAATAACAAATGAAATTGATAAAGCTTTAGAAGGGAATAAGTTATGTTCTAGCGCTTTTCCTGACGTCGCTGAAGCATTCGACGATTTATGGCTGGAAGAATTGAAGTAAATATAAGCAGAGTTAGGCTGTTTCAGAATACAAGATTTTAGAATCCTGCTGTGTGAACATACTTTTTCATGTTAAACATGGAACCAAATACTCAGAATTTAAGGAAATCGTTGCCGGAGTTCCGCAAGGATGTATTCCTGTCCAGGTCTTATTCTTAGTTTGTACTCGAGACTTACCTCAAGAAGAAGGCACCATTGTAGCCACGTTCGCGGACGATACGGCTACACTGTCGATGGGATTCAGTAGAGTCAGCAATTGAAAAGCTCCGACGGCAAAAAAATAAACAACTTACATTTTTTCATTAACTCGATAAAAATACCGAATTCAAAAGTAGCAAAGTATTTAGAAATGACACTAGAATGGAAGCCGTACATTAAAAAGAAACGCGAAGAGCTCGAAAATAGATTCAGATAAATATATTGGCTACTTTGAAGACATTCCAAGTTAAGCATATACAGGTATAACAAACTGCTTTTAGATAAACAAGTGCTAAAACTTGTATGGACGTATGGCGTACAACTTTGGAGTTATACGTAAGTAAATAATAGAAATATTCTGCAATCTTTCTAAAGCAAAATGCTAAAAGCAATCATAAATATTCCATGGTATGTATATTAGGAACAATGATATCCACAGAGACTTGGAATAGCTATAGAAATAACAAACTTTGCTCGCAAACTTCATATTCGTCTTCATGATCATTGCAACAACGTCATACTTGACGCGATAAACCTTATGAACCGACTATAAAGAACGAAACCGTTATTATAGATTTGGCATGATAAGGAGTAGCCGGATGTAATGGAGGTATCAGCAGGTGCTTTTGCTGGAAAGCTACCTACCTGCCAAATGCGAATATTTATTGAAACTTAAACTACTTGACAAGGTAACTGTCAACAAGAAGAATAGTGCCTATGAAGACTTTCACCTACCCAAGTAAAAAAAAAAAAAACTTATTGATATTTCCAACTTCTAAGTAATTAAAGTGGACTGCTGCTACTTTGGCTTGACGAAACAACTAAATTCAAAAAAAAAAAAAATGTATGCTCTATAGATCCATGATCCTTCCCATTTTATTATAAGGTACCGAGTGTTGGACTATTGTTAGAGATGCTAAGAATTTTCTTAATTAGGCTCTTTTGAAAGAGAAAAATCCTTCTTTGTGTGTGAAAAGTAAACAAAAAAAAAGTATAACCGCGAGTTCTATGACATGTACCAAAAAATCCTAGGACTGATGACTACATTTGTAAACCCAGCGAATGGACAATAAGAAGATCTTCATGTCCCAGCCTCGCTTTTAAAGGTCAAACAATCATGGATCACATGCAACTTGATCAAGACAATTTTAAGCAAATTCCGAGCACGGGATAAATAATTATGAAAGGACTCTTCACTGGCTGGGATTCCGGAGCCCATTAAATAATACTTTACAGAAATTACAAACTATGTCGCTCTTCAATATATTATTGCAATCAGAAAATGACGAAATCATACGCGTATGTAACAAATGAAATTATCTGAAACCAGAAACTTACTCGTAATTTACCGCAATTTTCGCTCGTAATTATTAATTCATCTGTCTTGGTTCACTTCCGCAATGTTTCGCATATCCCAGCAGATATGTGTAAGCATTGTACACCGATTAAGCGATAACGATTGCATTTTGTTGGAGTATTAAAGCTTCGGTCTCAGTGTTGTCACTCGCCGTCAGATATCGTTTAGAATTTTGCATTTGCAATGCGTTCGCATGCTGGAGGAGGTGAAGGTGTTGATGTTGCCTGCTTGCGTACAATCTAATTGTTGTGCAATTTCAATTGCAATGGAGATTGAATGCCCTACGGGCATTGATTGTGTGATGAAAATTCCTCTAATGGGTTTATATTCTCAAGTTTGTGCATAGTTGATATACGAGTATCTGTGTTGTATCGTATAACACGTATACGACACCGATTAGACGATTTTAAAATGGAAGCTTTCTATTTTGATTGGTTTTCACCCGTTTCCTCGATGGTTCTGACGTATTTGCCAATAAGTATTGTATTTCTGGCGTATTTTCATTTTAGTGAGAGCTTTGCTTAGCCGAAGACGAGTTGATGGAAGCAATCTTCAATTATATTCCGAAATACAAAGTAGGCACACCACCCACCTTAATTCTCACGTATGACTCAAACTTTGTCCACAAAAGTTAGAAAAAGATCCTTATATTTTCATTATTATCATTAGGAAACAAATCGTTTAACTACGAAACAACCATCATCGGGAACATGTTACTCCTGCTATATGTACATATCTCATTAGTTTTATTTAGGTATACATCGATAAAAAATTCTGCTTTACCCACTTCTTCGAAGTTTTATTTTTCCCGCTGTTTTGTTGTTTTTATTGTACATTTGTTCACTCCATTCTGACTATGTAGAAGAAATATCATGTTATTTTATCTGTTCTTGCCAGATACATGAAGAGAGATGTATGTACCCTGCGCATCCTGCAGTTGTTGTATCAGTTACGCCATATTTTGTTATCCTTTAGTTTGTATTGTTCTTTTATTATTACTTTCTCATATATATCCGTAAGTGTAACTTATATACACAGTATTTCGTACAACTTTATTCTCATCACGATTCACCTGTATACTCGAGGAAAATAGGAAACGATGGGTATATAGTGTATCTATGATCATATAACAATATCTAGAAGCACTCACATTCGTCCGGCGGTCGTCGTCGTTGTCGTTTTTATTTTTATTTTTATTTTATTTAAGTTCAAGATAGGGAGACTCTAACAATATCTGCTACTATTGTAGGACCCCACATCATATTTCTATTGTGTGTAGCTTTTATGTGTTGTGCACATACGGAAACAACGGGAGAAATACGAAGCAGGCGATGAAGATAAAGTATCCAGAGTATGCACCCTTGAAACAAAAGCATTGTTTCTGCAGTTTTTCTCTATTCTGGATTAATGTATATATATTTTTTTATAATCCAGCAGACAATATTTATGTTTTGGATGCGTTGCCCTTCGCAATAACAAATAAAATAGAACAAGGAAATGACAGCGAAGAAAGAGTATAAAATTCGATATATCTATTGTGTAATGTGCTCATCTGTTACTTTGGACAGGATATTGAAGTATGGACTATTGCTGGCACTAAAGCTAGGAAAACGACAGGATAGCATTCGGAGAGTAAACTCACTTACATTACTTATAAATACCGTGGCCATTAAGAGGGTTCATTTATATTTATGAGCTGATAACCGGAGAAGGACGAACGGAAACAAGACCGACAATGAAATTTGATGCCATGGACAGTTGGAGCTTGGATAATGGCCATAATGATGACATAGAGATAGGCATTCAAGATCTACTATTTGGCCCAGGTTGCCGATGGAGATTGCCTAAGAGTAAAAGTGTGCGATACGAAATAATATTATTTGATGTCGTATTGGGTCAGTTCCTAAGGGCTTGGAGCAATAACATTTACATTATACGTTCTGCAGGGATGAGGTTAGAACTTAACAGTAGGAATGTAGAGAGTATTATAACTTATTCACGAGATCCGTGGAAATAAATAAAAAAATAAATCGATGGCTATTTAATGCCATAGATAAATATTCACACGCCAGTCCAAAAGACCTCAGACCTATTAGTCTATCATCATTCCTTCTAAAAATACTGGAACGACGGATTGATATTCATTTACGTAACAGTATTGACACACAAATACTGTCCGCGGCTCAACATGCATACTGTAAGGGCAAATTAGTAGAAACAGCATTGCATGCGTTAGTCAATAAGATCGAATACTCAATGTATCATAAGGAGTACACTATGGTAGCTTTTCTAGATATTGAAGGAGCTTTTAACAACGTCTCATCTGCGATAAACAAAGCATTGTGAAATCTGAAGATACTCGTAGATAGCTCACTTGGCGAACTGATTAATTTACTGCTTAATAGTTAGATTATCAACTCAAAGCTGAGTGGGATACCTGCTGGAAGATCTGTCAGCAGGGGTACCCTATCGTATCCCCACTTCTTTGGCATCTAGTGGTCAATGAATTATTGATAATCCTGGAGGCTGAGGGTTCTGATGTTATCGCCTATGCGGATGACGTTGTTATAGCAGTCTCTGGAAAACACCTCGCTACCTTAAAAGAGCTCCTTGAATAAGCTATCTACGTGGACAGCTCGGTGTGGTGTAGGAGTGAATCCCCACAAAACCGAACTAGTTCTCTTCTCAAGGTAATATAAAATCCCACCAATTGACCCTCCATCCCTTAATGGAACACGATTAACTTTCTCCAACGAAGCAAAATATCTGGGGCTTATTTTGGATAGGAAACTAAGCTGGAAACCTAATATACATGAAAGAGTTAAGAAAGCCACTGCCGCACTTTTCTCTTGCAAAAAAGCCATTGGGGCTTACAACCCAGATTAACTCACTAGTTCTATATCATTAGACCGATCCTTATGTACGGGGTAGTTGTCTGGTGGATTGCCTTGGATAAGGCGATAAACCAGAAGATATTAAGCAAAGTCCAATGCTCAGCTTGTCTGTGCATTAGCGGAGCACTGCGGACAACACCTTCCGCAGCTATGGACATTCTTTTTCATTTAACACCCCTCAACATTTATGGCAGCTAACTCAGCTATTCGCCTTAAAGGTACTTCACAGTAGTCTAAACAAGTATATGGCCACGTCTCCATCTTAAACAAGTTCCCCTTAAGGGAAGTCTTGTCTTGGCTAAAGAAAAACGAGATATCGTCCGTTGATATCCGCATCTTTTCAGACAGCCAAGCAGCAATCAAAGAAGCATATCAGCGTTGTTATAGGTGTCATAACTGGATACTGTCTAATAGGCAAGCATGCAACAAGCCTTCTCAAACGATTTCTGCAGAAACTGCATAGACCAGGAGGAGGAATAGACTATTCTTTACCTTCTTTGCACCTGCCCAACTCTCTCCCAAAAAAGGAAACTCCATTTAGGAACCTTCTGTTTCACGACCTAAATGATCTGAATAATATAGACGTTAGGGACCTTCTACGCTTCATCAGAAGCTCCAAGTGGATCAACGAGTAGACTAGAGGCCGCGTCCCAAACCCATGTGGTATCACAATGGACCTATTACTGGTCTAAGTGTATTGGCTTTCTGCTGACAGCCACTTTAACCTAACCAACCTAACCTAATGCCATAGAAGTAGTAGGTTAAACAAATTTTGTTTTTTTGGTGACAATGACTTCGACAAGGACAAGAGACATAGGGTGTATGGACCTCTTTAAGGCGCACCTACCGACACCGACAGTGATTGCACGTCATTTTGCAAAAGCTCTATAATTCTTGCTTTACTGTATTTTAGCCAGAGTTATCTAGATATTTTACAAGTGGGGTATGGGTCCTGATTACAGAGCCGAGTTCTAATTTTCTGGTCAGCTCCTAGCAAGCTAGCGCAGCGCACATTCTAGAGAGTTGGATTATTGTTTAATTTGTGTTCAGAGACCCAGCAGAGTTTTATTGTGCTGTGAGCCAAGAACAGGAAGCACTTCGCGACAGCGCTTAACAAAGTAGATATTGCTTTTTTAGTCACCTTACTATCAATGAAAATGACAATTAATTCTGTGATTCCAACTTATTTCTTCTATTTCACATTCTTCTGCACTTGGAAAAATAGAGAAAAACGCGATACTGGCATTAGTGTCTATCGATTCCCAGCCATCCGTCCAGCTGTTTTGAAAGCAACATAGGCAGATGATTGCACACTCAGCTTTAGACTTCCATGAATTTAACCGTAATTTCCACAGTTATCGTAAGGCAGCTGCAAAACAGTCTACCCAAACCAATACTTTCTTCTTAAATTTTCATCTTGATTCGTCTACTGAAGGATAACTGACACTGGGAAACACCATTCCAGGAAGCAGCCATGTCTGACTTACCCTTCAAACTGAGGGAGATCTTCAGCATCATGTTACTGTCCTGCTGACTATCGGATCGCCAAGTCACTGGGAAAAGTTCCGAAATAGTAGATGATATTGATAGACAAGAGTTAAAAGGCAGGACCAGACATTTAATGTTGATAACCATAGAGAAGGATGGTTTCTTTTATCAAACCGCCGCCGGCTCGTTTAATCGTTTGCCTTAATCAATACGGTCGATAGGAATTTTGGACAGCAAATATTATCTAAGAAGAGGCCTAATACGATTCGAATGACTACATCGAGGTGTTGAAGAAGAATAATTTGTTATTCACATGGCACCAGCTGTCTATCCGCATGTACCTATATCAGTCTGTCTGCAAGTTTTTAACAGTAGTAAGTCAGTTAGTGGGAAAATAGTTTCTTAAGTATTCCAAAGTACACGAGAAACATTTGTAAATTGTTACTATCTTACCTTAGGTGTAGTAATGTTCAAAATGATTGCAATCAAGTTTCATCTTAAACTGTTCTACACCTACATACTACTTTTGTGCAAAATCTAAGTTCTTTAGATCGAAAGATTCAAATGTTACGAGCGTGTGATAGAATATAGACAGACACGGATGGACAAATAGAATAGAATCCTTCAGTGTTTCGCTTTACACCATTCCGGTATGGAAATCAAAAAATCCTTAAGAATCCTACAAGCATCAAAATACGTCAGTGCAGGTTTCAGCATACCAAAACTATTTAGGCATTACAAGAAGTAGGTGTGATCTTTTCGTATTCATGCTGGTTTATTATTGTTAAACAATCAGTATCGAAATTTGTGAAATTTATGATACGAAACCCTTACTCTTACGAGTCGTAACCTCGTATCGCATCAAATCTTTAAAACCCTTAACTGTCAACATTTTTATGTTAGAAACACTCATAAAACTAACAACCATAGAACATCATTAACGTCAGCATCACGATTTAGTAGCACTTTTATATCCAACCCACCAATTGAGTGACAGTATTTCCATCACGTACTCTTATATTTAACGATTTGCAATAAATTGAATCCCCATCAGCCACCCACCCACATCTCGCATAAATTCACTCAAAACCACCAGCTGTGTGGAAATTAAAATATAAATAATTACAACGTTCCAAATCGTGCAAATCCAATAAATCAGATTGCTCGTACATTGCGCCTCGTGACGCTTAGTGTGCATGCACCATGCAGCGCACCATACAGTTCCATATCACCATTAATTAGCCACCGACAGTAATTCAGTTGCATAATTGCATGCACTAGCAAGAGCACACTTCCTACGTAATCAATGTTTCTAGTAGGTGCCCACGATAGATCTACCCTGGCTCCAGGACAAATTGCATAAATCATAGCGTAAATTATATTCTGTTGGATGGCAAATTGATTGGCAGCCAGCAACGACATGCGAACAAAAAAATAGACAACACCAACACACCACTCAATCCTCATTCAATGACATTTGGTCGTTAGATATCGGTAGTATGCTCCACATACACATGTACTAGCATGTAAATAGTATCTGCATGCATGCAAAAGCCGTCCGACCCAAATAAGATTTGGAAAACTAATTCGATTTACAAAACCGATTTGAAGCGGAAAAATAAAAGCTCATAGATACGAGTACGAAATGGCAAAGGGAAAATTTTTTCATTTCCTCTGCATGATTGTATTGGCGTTGGGTTTGGGTATTTCAACTAGCTTACGAACCACCATATTTAAATGCGTTCGTTGTGGTCAATTCAGAAGCCTCCCGCTCTTTGCAGTATCATTCGACAGTAGCTACTCGGGGGATGGCGATGTTTGGGGGATGGCAAGGAGAAGGGTTCCGTGTGGTAATGGTCAACCTCAAAATTCTATTCAACGAATAACAAAGTTTTTACAGGGTTTTAACGTTTGTAACCATAAAGAGGGATGGTTTCTCCTATCAAAATCCTGCCAGCCCGTTTAGTCATTTTCAATCAAAATGGGCTGCAAGCGAAACGTGCCACAGTCTGCATGTACATACGTATACTCGTAATGCAATAATTATTATTAACATACATAGACCAATGATTTCACGATTTTATAGTGCACATTTTTTAAATATTCCCTTGCTGTGGTATTATTTTGAAAGGTACCCCAAGAGAGTAGGAGAGCTCAACGATCGAAAATGCAATTAAAATCAGGTTACTACCGCATGTACGCGTGGATGGTTGCACGGTGTATTTCAGTGTATTCGAATTAAAAATGCATGAAATGTTTTCAACCGTTTTGATTTTTTAATTAAAAAATAAAATAAATACAAGCACTTTTTAGATAGTCTCTCCCTTCCGGGCAAACTGTATCTAAACGTGTTCGCGTCACTTAACCGAAATTCCATTTGATTTGGTCAAGCGACCATTGGTGACTACTCGTAGTATATGTAGTAGTAGGCGCACTATGATATTCAATTTAGCAGATGAGTCAGTGAGCTGGTTCTGGCATGAATATGACATGAATTTTAATTGTTAATATTTAGTACTTGTTGTTGGCATGAAATTTGTTTTGCAAAAATTTGGATTCTATTAAATGTTAAATGTCAGAGAATAAGTGAGGAGGAAATAATTTGTATAGCTCGCTTAATTACGTTATGATTGATGGGTGATAATATAATTCATAGTTAAGTATTTAAAAATCTGTTATTTATTTATTTTAATTTTAATATTTGATTGAAAGAAATTAGTTCGATGGAGCGTTTAATTTCCTGATGAATAATACAGTGGACGCAATGTTTAATGTATGTTTATACAGTCTGCTGTAATTTGCGTGCCGTCCAAAATTTACTCTTTTTTTAGATCATCATATGTGTATATTCAGTCCATAACAGATTGTGGTTTGTCATCATTCATATCCTACCTTTAATTCGTAGAACCAAGCACCATAAAAGGTATCTTGAAGCAGTATTGATTAACTGACTAACATATGAGTTAGAACGATGCTTTTAAGCTAAAAAAATGAATCAAGTACTGGTAAGTATACGAAGTGTCACGTGCTGCATAGAGGTAGGTTGTCGGGAGAATTCGAGATCGAAAGCGGCATTCGACAAGGTTTGCCGCTCTGTCGACAAGAATTGGCGCAATCCAATGGAGCCTAACAACCTATCTCAAAAACCTCGACTATGCTGACGATGTTTGCCTACTATCGTACAGAATTATGAACCAGCACCAAATGACCACTGGTTCGGTGGCAGAGGCAAACTTGGTAGGATTGAAGATTAATTCCACCACAGATTAATTCCACAAATTCAAATTCTTCCTTCGAACTCATCAACAGCTCATATCAGTATTGCAGGACAGCCGTATATCTAAAGCTAAGGCTGCATTCGGTATGTTGTCTAAAGTATGGAGATGCAGCGCAATGAGCTTAAACATCGAGTTACTACTGTTCCGCTCTAACGTAGAATTGATGCTGTTATATGAAAGTGACCGTCAATGTCACAAAAAAATTACAAACTTTTGTAAATCGTTGTTTAAAAAACATATTACGAGTGTTCTCACCAAATCGTTACTCAAACGAACAGATTTATGAGAGAAGGGCTCGGAAACGAATAGATGAGTTTATAACAAAAGCGAAAGTGACAATGGGTTGATCACACCCTACGTAAGGACGATAATTGTATTGCCAGACAAGCCATGCAATGGAACCCTCTAACAGAATAAGTGCAAATACAGTAAGGTCCTCGTATGACCTGGCACAGAACAAGCGAAAAGGAATCTCAGTAACTGGGAAAGAGCTGGTTGGAGTTGAAATGCATCGCCAGGAACCGAACACGATGGCGTGTAGGCGTGGTTGATGCCCTAATACCCATAAGGGGACACAGGATCTAAGGAGAAGAACTACTACATCAACACAGGTGGTAGATAGGGACCCACCGCCTTTTCGCCCGGTGGGATATCTCTACTTCTTGATGTTGATGACTCCGTGCTGTTATCGTTATTATATTTCAGATCTTGGCAGATGGGATGATACTACAGGCATTTCAAGGTATTATTACATCTTTATAGATTCCCCTATTCTTAGAGAAGGTTATACAAAAATAAAAATGTGTATTATAATATTCACTAACTCAAGCCACGACCGTCTCGTTATTGTTTTGCTGGGTCGTACTAATAAAAGTGTCCAATCTACGCAGATAACCTAATAACTATACGAGTATTCAAGTATGATGAACAAATATGTGTTAGGTTTGAATTGGATTGTTATACAAGGACGCTCGAATGAAACCGGTAAAATAGTCCCTCACATTAGTTTCCACATAAGAAATAAAATTAAGTTTTGGCACAATGATTCTGAGGAGACGAAACACTAAATTGAAATACTCACGTTGAGACCCCCGCTCACAGGGCGATTTATTAGATATCGGAAACGCTCATTGCTGCCAAGGCATACGAAAAAGGACTACGCAGATGACCTAATAACTATACGAGTATTCAAGTATGATGAACAAATATGTGTTAGGTTTGAATTGGTGTATTATACAAGGACGCTCGAATGAAACCGGTAAGATAGTCCCTCACATTACTTTCCACATAGGAACTCAAATTAGGTTTTGGTACACTTATTCTGAGTTACACTGCATTGAAATAAAATATTTTAATGTTATAAAATATCTCTCAGGTCCCATTGCAAAAAGCTCTATGATTTAACTACGAAACTTTTTTCTTAAGAAAACTAATTTTTAGGATCAGTAACATTCCATGGAAAAGATCGCAAGGTAGTCTAACTTTGAACCTTCAATAGCTTTTCTTCACTCGTTATGAGAAATTAAAACGTTATTATAGCGAACAAATATTCAAGTTATCACCGTTTTGTTCGAAAAGTTGTTCGCTGCTGCATTACAATAAAAGTACATTCATGTATATTGAGTTACATCAATCCATACTTACATAGAGGAATACCCTTGGATTTTCAAATTTATAGTCGAAGTAATTGCGTAAGAATTAAATTGAGACAGCCAATAAATAAGAAACAGATAATGAAAGAGTGGATGGTGATAGATCAAAATTCCTCTTTTATACAGCTCACTTATGTAGGCATTCCTTCTGTTAAGCGAAAATCTCTAGCAGATAGTCAGAGACTCAGACACGATTCATACCAACATGAACTTCATTCACAAAGGGTACGTGGTAAAATGCAACCAGTGTCGTTCACCAATTTAACCGTCGCACTGATCGTGTACCGCTGATGAAAATCGCCTCCTATATGAGGTACTGAATTTAATATTATGCTTAACTCATAAGAACAATTTAACATTAAACATATATATGTTAGTTGGGAGAGTTTTACATACCACATAACGCCCATGACAAGTATCTGCTACCTACCAATACTGTTGATGTCAATATACTCAATTTCCTTTAGGATTGCGAACAATTCCAAGGGCTTCCAAATAATGATATACCTAAAGGCATTTATTTTAACTTGGTTTACTGTAATATCACATCACACTAAATTGTATAGGTACAATACAACTTTAACAATATGACTCATATTTTAGGTTTAAGATCTTAAGTCCACCCTTTCCGGGCTACATACTCGTTAATGCGTCAGAGAGCATCACATTGACTTTATATAAACGTCAGCACTTCTTCCTGAGACAGGTTAGCCCATAAAGAGGGAAGAAAACCGGGGCCAAAGTCAAATTCCTTATCAAATTTTATTGTCGTCCAGAGAAACACAAAAAGGCAATGAAACCGAGGCACAAACTACCACTGACGCCAATTGATTATGATGCTAAATGTTTAGCTGGGCGAATTTTCATCGCATCCCAACATCAGCCCACTGTCACTTTCATTATCCCGTCCCCTCATTTGATCGTCATTTGCAAAAGTATCATCCAATATGACCTCCATGGCTTAACACTATAAAATATCCTTATGCTGAAGATGCCCGACAAAGTGTCACTTATGTATGTAAGTATGGTTGGGGCGGGTGGGTCATTCCAGTGGGTGGTGTGAAAATCGAATGGCAATCCCCCAAAAAGAAAGCAAAAAAGATATCACTTTCAGAATTCTGACAGGGGGTAAGAATTATAGCATATCTATAAGTGTGTGTGTGTGTGTGTCTCTCTGTTTTTATCTTGGTCAACTTCTAATTGGCACAAATAATATTTTAATACATACGTATCATATCGGGATCGGAGGAAAGTTTCCCCAATTGAAATTGAAAGACGAGCGGACAGGACCATGATTGCCTCTAATGAGGAATGGTGTATGTATACGTATGTGTAGTTAGAAAGTCGAAGCAGGATGGTACGCCCTTGAAACTTGGTAGGTAATTCGGTACTTTCAGATGCCACCATGAACACAGACTGGATACAAATCAATTGTGAAGGTTTATTAAGGATGTACCTCTATGGATCGTGTTTCGTACTTTCTTCCTGTATATTACTTATACAGATTTGAACTCTTCTTGAAGGTTTGTAGTTTTTTTTTTTTTTTTTACTTTTGTTTCCATTTTGTCATCTTGATATGCGAGTACTGGCGCACGAACTTTGGTGATTTCATCTAAGTGCTTTGCAGAAGTTTGGCCAATTTGAGAAATTAAGTGATAGACAAAGTTGATATTGTGGTGAGGAATTATTGGATATCGTTAAAATTCATTACTCTGGAGGTAAATTTAATATGAAGACATCTGATAGATCTGATAAAGTATCTTCCAATGAATACGAATTGTACATATATGAATGAGTACACTTAGTTCTCTGAAAACCACGTTGGAGAGTTGTCTTTTCAAGTATCCAGAAGATAGACCAGTTTCTTTGGAAGAATAATAACGAATTAGTTGTCAATTCATCGACGAAAGCATAATACAAATTAGTGTTCCCCATCGTCATATAGTAAAGCTGATTGAGTTAAACTAGAAATGGTGTGATGTACATAGTGGTGGGCATCAATTTGATTTCCTTTGTATCTTCACTAGAATCTGGTGTAATGTGAAGATTTGGTCAATTGTATATTTTCATAAATAAAAGTTTACTGATTTATCCAATCAGTGCATCGACAAATGGTTTTAGATGCTTACGTATTACACGATTTTATAGGACATTTTCTACGGATCGGGCAAATGAAGCTGACGTTTTTCAACATTTTTTCTGTAGCGCTGCTACTCATGCTTCTATGTTTTTCAGTGTACAGGCTGGCATCAAATGAAGAGTTTCAAACTTGTGGTGGAGTAAAATCTAGAACATCTGTTCTAATAGCTTTGCCGACCGTCACTGTTCTTCCATTGCTACCGCTAAAGTTCTGGAGAGTTCTAGTAACACTCATGCAGTAAATCTTCTGGTAGTGTCTTGCGAGTGCAGAGCTTCTGGTGCTACGTCGTTTAATATTCGCAACGCCGACCTGAAATCTGCCCTGTATATAGCCACCGTATTGTTTATCAATATTTTACTTAACAGCTGCCTGACTCTTATTATACACAGTAGTGAGCTTTCCGACGATTTTAGTCTTCTTTGATCACTTTATAGAGATGGCGGAGCAGTTTAATATTCACATAAGTTGGGTGCCGGGGCATAGGGATATTCCAGGAAATTGCAAGACTGACGAACTTGCCAGACATGAAACAACAATACCCATCCTTCCAGGCAAAAGTTTGCTGGGTATGCATATCGCTACATGCAAACTTAAATTAAAGCTGGATGCTATCGTAAAGATAAATTCTAGGTGGACAAGGGGTACAACTTATCTAGCGTTAAAACAGATTTGGCCTATGCTGGATCTGAACCGCTCTAAGAATTTGATTTCTCTCAGTAGGAAGCATATCAGTGCTGTTATAGGTGTCATAACTGGACACTGTCTAATAGGCAAGTATGCAACAAGGGGTGTCGTCTTTTCTGCAGAAACTGCATGGACGAGGAGGAGAAAGAGACTATTCTTTACCTTCTTTGCACCTGCACAGCTCTCTCCCAAAAGAAGGAAACTCCATTTAGGAGCCTTCTGTTTCAACGACTTACTGATATTAACAATATTGACGTTAGAGACCTTCTACGCTTCATCAGAAGCTCCAAATGGTTCGACGATTAGGCTAGAGGCCGCATTCCAAAACCATGTGGTATCACAATGGCCCTATTACTGGTCTAAGTGTGTTGGTATCTCTTTTTTTTTCGCTGACAGCCACCTCAGCCTAACCTAACCTTGATCACTTTAGCAGCCTGGATGATGGGCTATGACTTTTTGAAAGACACTAAAATAATCGTTAATTCTAAAGTTATGGTTGACATCTAGGATTTAATAATAAACTTCCAGTTCATGTACCAACATCCATATTGAAATCGTCACTAGTTCTTCTTCATAAGTGACTGATCGGTTTGTGAATATTTTGTGAAAGACTGGAATCGGTTTTCATATGCTTGGTCGCAGTCTCTCAATAAAACAAGGTATAAGCGTGACCTTAGATGTCCTGTTTTTGCAGAGGTCTAAAGACATCGGTCTAATGGAGCACATCTTGATGCCACCTGGATGGAGCAGGTCCAGTCCACCTTCACTTTTTAATTAAAGTGTCGCTACAATCCGGAGTGGATCTGAAAATCAACCGACAAACTCTCTTCATTTCAAGTGAAGAAAATAGTCTAGTATAGTCCTTAAAAAATTCACAACCCAAATTTAATTCCAACGACCAGAAGCATTTTATTAATTTTGCAATCCGGTTGATACTTTAGTGTTTCGTACCAGAATGGTACTCGTATGGTAGTATGGACCACATCCCACTCGCACATGATCCGATTTTCACAACTTTTAGACGAAATAACCAACATATCAGGATGTATATATAGCAAATAGCACTGGATGAATTTTTAAATAATTTATTTAGATCTTACCCGATAACCAAAATTATGTTTCAAGTATGAGAAACACTTACCTGAAAGTAGAAAGAAAAAAATATATACTGTATATCAAATTCAGATTTTTGCACAAAAGTATCAGCATAAAAATACTTTATTAAATCTTAATAAAAAGGGTATCTACAGTAAAAAATAAAAAAAATATGAAAGTTGTGATTTCATTTTGTAATGCCAACAGGAGTAAGAAAAGTAGCAGCAAGCACAGTGTATGATAAAAACTATCAACAAGGCTAGCAAAATGAGTGAAAGTTAGCAAAACTATTTGGCTTTTGTACAAAATAGAGAAACGTTTCCTAAAATTGTAAAACCAAATCAAACATTCACGCTGATAACAACAGTTAGTCTATGTGAAGTCACAGTAACATTGATTTATAAAACTTTTAAACTAAATAGTTTAACATTTTATTACTATCATAAATATAAACTTGTTCATCCGCTCGGCTCAAGTGTAAAATCTAATTATGTGCATATGTACATATGTGATACTATTTATTTGGCTTCGCATATCCCCTACAAATGAACGCAATTAAGCTACCTATTCCCAATGGACGATGTGTAAATCTTCATATGTTATCAACCTCTTTCTTTATGCATATGTACATAATATCATATATTTTACATAGGTTGAAGGTTTGTCTTCTGCCCTCCAGTCTTATTCGCGCCGTATGCAATTCAATGTCATAAAAACATGCTAAAACCAAACAAAAATAAAAACATACAGGAAACTTACAATCCATCCAGAATGGATCGAATGATACCGTAACCTACATCTTTTAACTCTCCCCTGAAAAAGTTAACGTGGCGCTGCGATATTTTGAAACAAATGCAATGATATCTTTTTATATATACAATATTTCTGCGATTTTAAAGAAATTGTATCACAAAACTATTGTTATAACTTTTTCTTAGCAGAAAGTGGGCATATCTCCCAAAATTTGTAAAAGAAATTCACGGATTCTGATGAGCTGTTCACAATAAGACTTAACCATCACAGTAAATAGCTTTGAAAAATCAATATTTTTTTTTAAAGACATGCCCCCAAAAAGTGGGCGTGGCTATATATAACATATGGACGAAATGTAGCAAATGTCGTTGTGATATATCATACTTAAATAATATTTTTCAGTTTCTAACAAAACTATTGAGAAAAAAGACATTTCTTGAAAAGTGTGTCTGTGGGCGGATTTCAGAAATGTGTACACTTGTACCGTTTCGAATTCTATAAAGCTTATGTATCCTGTGCTGAGTACACACAACAACACCAACCACTGGTGCACCGCTTAGGGTGGTGTTATCCGCTTATTGAAAATTGATGAAGAGATAATAATTTTTAAATAATTACTCAGTTTCCGGACAACATAAGAAGATGATCGGAAATTAGTGATTTAAAAACAAATTAAATTTTATTCAAAGTTAAGTAAAGGAAAACGAGTTATTTTTTGAGTTCTTAAATCTCCCAATTATCAACCCTTTGAATTGGAATTTCGCAGAACATCGTCTTATCCCTCGCCTAGAGCCTTAAATTGATCTCTATTCTAAATTTCAAATTTCTAGGCCCAAGAGTTTCGAATTTCGTATTGCTTAAGATTTAGATACTGAAAGTTTTAAATTCAAATAATTAGATTTTAAGAGTTTATAGGTAAATCCAAAACATCTTCCAACCGTGTCTTCATTTTTTCTAAACTAAATTTTGTTTGACTAAACTAAACTGAAGTTTATATTTTAACTAAAAGAGTTCAAAGCATTCCAGTGAAGGTACAGTGTAGCTTATGGTGAAAAGCATTAGTGGTAACCCTTTATAAGAATTAAAGGCTTAGCAAATTTGAAAATCTTATCCGAGTCAGTTGAAGGTAATTATTGATTTTAGTTCACATCTGAATACATCCGCTGATCTATGCGCATATGTATGTACGAGTATTAAAATTCGAATTTTATAAGCTGCTTTCTTTCCAGCCATACACAGTGATACCTCACTTTTTCTAATATAACATTACATTATAGCTCCAGATACTTCGAAAACAACCATTACTCTTTTGTTGGGATCTTAAACGATGACAAAGACAATGAATCGATATTCAACCCTGGGGTTGGCATTTATTTACGCTTGACTACGTAAAAGTTCCATCCTTACCCTATCTATGTCACATTAAACTTTAAATTGACCAAAAATGATTCGTTTTTTTCAAGGACATACGACCACCTCCATCAGCAATCGATTTACATAAATGAAAGCAAACTTCGCTAAAGAAACTCAATACATCATAATGTCAAGTCAAGTGAAACGCTGAAGTTTGAGAAAACTTAAAACCAGAAAATATGTATAAAGCACTAGAAAGCCAACAGCCTGAGACCGTCGGAAACAATAAATTTCATGAAATGCACTTCCCAATATCGATTTCCTGCCGAATATTGGAAGGATTACAGAAAAATAATAAGAAATACGAGCAAAATAATAACAACATGAACAAGAAGCATCCTTGAATTTTGATACAATAAACCATCCGCAAGATATACAATGGAATTTTTCATTGAAAATTTCCCCGTAAAGGATGGATAATTCGCAACAAAACAAGAAACTGCTACTACTACTACTACTTGCCACTCGTCCTGTGAAACATTGCGAAAAACTTTCGACAATCGCAGCAAAAAATAAGGATACACAGAGTGTAGGTATCTGAGGAAGAAAGTCTCTGCAAAAGCCATTGGGTAGAGAACAAAAAAATACCCATTGAGACAGGATTACTTCTGCACTATGATCGCACATAAAAATTACGCTCAGACATTTCTTTTTTTTTTTCAAACCCCCTCCCACCATCTATATACACGATGTACTCAGTATGTGCTCTCAGAGTAGAACTAAGGTAATAAATTTATTTTTGAAAGCTTCTTTTTAACTTTTCGAATGGAAACGATAAAGATAAGGACATCATTTTTTATTATCCTTGGAATTGTACAACTTTAAAATCACTTTCTTTCAATATCGACAACATACCCGAATCTTCCATCCTCCTTTTTATAATACTGTTTCTGGAGTAAGAATTTAAATTTAAATTTCCACTGTGTTTAGTAATTTTTAGTTTATTGTACCGGAGCTTCTGATGGAGTGCCACAGGGGACCCATTCAATTGCTATTCTATTGCGTACTTTTTATTTTCATTAAACATTCAGTGGTGACATTAAAGCAGTTCGCTGCATTAAAGTGGTAAATTGAAAGCGGTAGTAAAAGATACGATGCCTCTCTTGAAAGATGGCATTTTGGTCCCAAAGGACAACTAATGCCTTTTTTGCGAAAGGAAAATGACAACAGCAACAGCAATACGGTGAAGTGGGAATTGCATATAACAGTATACTTACATGCCAAAAAAGGAAATATTTTTCCAACCTAATTTTCAGAGCAGAGTGAGAGAATGTAAATTATTTTCTCTCGTTTTCGTTTTCATGACTCTCTCTAGAATGTATTCACAAATTGCTTTATGGAAATAAATCATCATTACGCGTTCTGGTTATGGGACAGCGCAGCGTAGCGTTTGCCGAAGTGCGCGAGCAATTGGGCGGGAATATGTATTTAAATTTGCATAATACATTTTTTCATATTTATTTATTTTTTTCGCTATTTTTTATGACAATGCTATAGGTATATAGCTAGTGAAAATCCTCTGAGGAGTTTTTCTTTTGCTAAGAATTTTATTTGTTAAATGTGGAACAGAGGGTATTGAAGCAACTCAAACTGAGCAGATTTGGAATTGTATTTTTAAAATTTACATTTTCCTGTGTAAATCATGATTCTTGTCAGTAGTTCTTTAGCGTTTGTCAGGAGAGTTAAATTGAAACCGAATGGAGATGAATTCACTGCTTCCCGGAATACTTTGTGATAGCAGTTTTTATCAGATTCGTGTATTTTTTGTTTGCTTTATGAGTTCAGTTTTGGTCAAAGAAATTTAGTTTTTTATTCTAAAAAAGAGCTGAATTTATTACAAAACTTAAGCTTTTATATTTGCATAGAAGTTTTCACACTGAGATTGAAAGTCGTATGCAGATTATTTCAAAATAGAACGCTTTTTCACTCAAAGACGCTGTATAATCATTTTCAACATCTCTTCTCGTGTCCTTTTGTTTTATTCCAAAAGTTTATCATTAATGCAATCAAACTACTATGATACACTAGCCTCAGCCAAGTGAAATAATGTAATTAAAAATGAAAATTTATACCTATATATACATATAAAGATATACAATGCACTTGCATTTGAAAAGGAAAATAAATTAAGAGGGAAAAAAACCACCAAAAGCTCTTCTCCTAAGCTTCAAGGGTAATGAAAATGATGTAAAGAAATAAATGACAATTTTCACGCAAGATATCATTCACCGTTGAAGAAGTAGCGGCACAAAGTCCTTCGTCTGAGTTGACGAATAACTTAAGCAAATGTGGCTGCTCTAATGGATGTCGTGCAATTACCCAAACCACCATATAATTAATTTGGTCCGTAATTAAATGTAAATTAAAACAAAAATAAAAATAAGCAAAGAACAAACTACTTTATAGCGAAATTAAGAAGTATCCGAAGCAAACATAAATTAAATTTAAATTTGCACGAGTATGATGGAGGGTAGAAATTATTTTGCAAGAGAGGGAACCAAGAAAGGTATGATTCTCAATTAAATCTAAGCCAAGCAGGCATGGTATAATAAAATGAAATTCTCAATCAAGATGCTAATTTTCAGACTGTATAGTCGACTGATGCCAATTTAAATTCAAAAAACAGGAGAAATAAAGAGATATTTGATATCATCTTTGTTAATTTTTAAGTTACGGGTGGAGCACAATAGGTCATATTACGATTTCTCTAGCCAAAAACATGGCCACTTTACACACCATACACTATCTGAATGCATTTGACACCAGAAAACTTCTGTGAAAACATTTGTTTGGCAATGCCCAAGGTATGAAGGGGGGACATCTTTGGTGAAAGGAACGGCAAGTGCATTCTACAAAAAAAAAAAAAAAAAAACACTTCCAGAGAACGACTTATGATGATTTACTTTACTGTGGAACGAAGACGTGACTGTGAATAAAATTGGTGCATTATTTGTAATCGACCGAAGACACTCCTCCAAGCAACGGATGTTTGACTGTTCCAACTTGCCAGCATTTGCTCAAACCCTTACTTACAACCAGCGAAAGGTAAGTACATATGTATATAAATGACAAATGAACCATCACCGTGAAGAAATTAAAGAAAAATCAATATTCAAGCTATTGTAAGATGCATGCCATTGAAAAATACTGCCACAGCATTTGCTTTCGAATGTCCCCTCAAAACGTAGAATGGATGCAACAGCAAGCACGTAGGACCAATGACTGTACTACCAACAAGCCATTTGAAGTACTCCAAGTGATCTGCTCGATTTCACTAGACCACCAAAATGGCGCCTTAAAAGAAAAATTGGAGAAGCTGTGCACCTGGCTTCCATGTTACAAAATATATTTCCAACAAAAATACCCACGAGAATAAATATGTAGAACTTCGGAAGAATTTACGAGTTGATATAGTTATAATTACCAGTGTTACAATGTTGAAGCAGCAATAAACGAAATTGTTCAGTTCTTTTTACGAGTACTTAACATTTTGCAGAAAGAATCATTCAAACTAGTGAATTTATGCAAAGATGTGATGTACTACTGTATTTGAAAACTCTCTAGTTTGACTGAAAGAACTGAGGAGAATCGTCATCGCATTTTGCAGAAGACAAATTCCATAAAATTAATTATATTTTTGAAATCGCTAATCCGCTTACTAAATTAACCAAATTTTTTTTTTTTTCAAAATCGTTAATCCTTGCATTTTCAGAGAAGTCATCGTGGAAGAAAAACGCGAAGACAGAAACTTGCACGACCGTCATGTGGAAAGCCATTTAATGTATGATTATCATACGTGCATTCCCTTAGAACATGGAAGTACGAGTAAGAATAATCCGAAATAAAACTTGCTGGTCAGAGAAAAAAAGACGGAAAATGCATGAAAAATGGAAAGATGTCTCAGCAGAGAAGATTTTCATAATCTATACAGTAACTCACCAAAGGCATCGTTATCCAAAGCTAAGATTAAAAAGTCCCACTGTCAGGCAATCTGATCGTCTCGATGCAAATGGCAACCTAATTTCGTAACAATTCGACTGCACAGCAAATATTGGCAAGCTGATCCAATTATATGATATAAGGATCCCGACGAAACTAAAACTAGCTGAAAGCCAGAACTGTTACATGATTCAGATTACTGGGTGACAAAAGCCAAACACAACTAAATAAAAGCAGACTCAAGAAAATAGACTACGATGGGGGGCCAGATGCGCCGAGTTGAAGGCCGTCAATAACGAGAGGTAGACCACAGAGTACATAAATGGTGCATCAATTGGATGTTTTTCATAAACTGTTTATATTTTTATGCTAATATAATGTTGAGATGTTGACCTTAAACTTGAAAAATTATATTAGCTAAATGGGTGCCACGGCTGGCCTTGTAGACTTTCGCCCTTTTGATCAAATTCTCTATTAGTTTTCGGTATAAATGTTGCAGTAGTTCATAATTAACGCGTCGAAACTCATCCTTTAGCTCTAAAATCATTTGGGGGTCATTGGCATGCTTCAGATAACTTCAAAGAAAATAATCCAACGGCGTTCTATCGCACAATTATGGTGGCCAGTTTTAGTAGCCTAAAAGAGAAGGTGCGGCCAAGAAACTTTGTGGGCAATAAATAGTTCAAATGATGTCAAAAATAATTTGTTATTATGTCCCGATAACGGTCACCATTGTCTATTACAGCAGTACCACGAACATTTTTGAAGTAAAGTCCAACCACGCCAATGACTTTTTGTGGATGCATTGGTTGTTCGTGAATGGCGCGTGGATTTTCATTACCCCAAATATGACAATATTTTTTGTTTTTTTTTTTTTCAAAAAATCAACTTAGTGGCTCTCTAGCACCTAAACAACCAAGTCACGACGATGTTCATGGTCTGCTGGCTTCAGTTCCTGAATCAATTTGATCCTGTAGACGTGCGCTGCCTGGAACTGTGAGTAAGGTTAAATTGCTGAGAACGAGAACGGCGAATAGATTTTCACGAATACTGTCACGCACTGCATTTTCTCTGGCATACAGCTTCATAACTACAAATATCAATGCTTAGCATTCACAAATGTCAAATACCAAATGTTTATCAAATATTGGGGTTTAAAAAATATTTAAATCAATGGTGTTAGCCACCTAACTTAAGAACTCTTGAAAGGATTTCGAAAAAGAGAGGTTAAAAATATTTTCGAATTATTTTTCCCACACACCCAACTCAACAACCACTTAAGAGATTTTAGGGAAGTTTAGGTTTTCAGTCATGTTTTAGTTTAGGTTTTCAGTTATTTGAAAATCATTAAAATCGGATGGAGACTGGCAAAAATATGGTGGAGTAACTTTTTACCCCATGTTTTCCAATATTTTCCCAGAACTATTTATGCCAGAAGATTTATTATAATTTTCGGAAGTATCCTTCTAAATTTACATTCTCCTATTATTATTATTATTTTTTTTTTTTTTCAATTTTGCGCATTAACAGTTTCAATGATATTGGGGGTGGGGGGACATCATTAATGTCCGGCTTTTTGTGTTTTTTTATTTGAAAAGACATTATCCAAAAAAACATAATATGTACCACATGATAGGGTGTAGAAATATTTTTCTTTCTTTAGGGTATATTATGCCACCCAAACCCGCCCCACACAAATTTATTTTAAAATTTTTTTTTATAGATTATTACTGTTGGGCCAACATGTACTATTTTTGTGCTCTCTAAGACAAACGGTTCAAAAGTTACCGATAGATTGCCATACCGACACCGTGTTGAATCCATTAGTGTTCCACTTCTGTTACAGACCACTAAAAACAAAGTTTTTGGGGAAATTTTGACGGTTTTTGACAATTTCTAGATTGCAAAATATTTGTGCTATTTACAGCCCCCAATCATATCAAATATACAAGAGATTAAAACACTTTGAACTTAAATAGATATATTTGAACTAAAGTAGATAAATTTAAAGAAATACAATAACTCTTTAAGCTTGGAAAAAAAAAAATGCGGAAACTTCAGAAACCAATTTGTTTCTAAATATCTCATATCTCTATATTCTTGCCTATAACCTGAATAAGAATAACATTATACGTAAAGTCAATCACTTTTCAATCCAGTTACATTTCTGTCTAAAGACATTCAATTGGTTCCTGTGTAAGTTGTTAAATGTTATATCTCTTCGCATCTCATTTTTCTTTCCTTTCATAGTTCATTCTTCCATTTAATCATAGTGGCCTTGAGGTTTTTTTCTGCTCACCTAACCAACCAAACTATTTCGACAATGTTTAATGCTTGTCATCGTGTCTGGTGACACTTCAAATCTACAGAGATTTGAGCACCGTCACATCACCTTTTCATATCGCAGGTACTGAGCTCTAAAGCAATCAGTCTAAGTGATAAACGACACATGCCATTTAAATATAATTCTTAAGTCTATGCTTGAGTGAATAGGGTTCCGAGATCTATTTACGTAACCCTGAGAAAGGAAAAAAAGTCGATGAAAGACATTCTTACCGATGTGGATGCCTTTTTTTTATTTTTAGAAACAAAGAGTGAGTTTTCCATTTTATTTATACAAATTATACTTGTGCATGTAAAGTGGAATGGTCCAGAAATGTGTAGGATTTTCAAGGTGAGTTTTCTCGTATGTAGATGCTCTTAGATTTTCTAAAACTATTCACGAAACTTTATCAAACATGCTGAAATTGCAAGTGCGTACTCTAAATGGTATCATAATACCAGTCTAAGGATGAAGGTTGGCATTCTACGTTTTCCAAAAAAAAACTATGTGACTTCTATACATTACACATGCCTGCCATAAAGAATGACCGCTTGACGGATTTAGGGGTAGATTTCTCCTGGAAGTAAACTTCTCTTACGATGAAGAAGTAGATTTGAAAGCTATTAATCTGACAATACGGATTCTTAAAGACTCCTAATATTCAAGGGTAGCCATCTCACGCCAGAGGATGTTAGAAATTGTATGATCTTCTATAGGTGGATGACAGCAAGGGCTGCCGGCATTACAAATTCAATACCGAGCGTCAGCTCTCTAAAAAGAATGAGTGCAGACAGGTCTCATCACTTTGGGATATATTATACATGTACGGTTCGGCGACAGGGTAAGGTTTTTCTGTTAAGATTCAGGAAAAATCATGTAAATATGGAACAAAAAGGGTTCATTTTTATCTAAATACGAGCATTTCCTTTATTTCACTAAACAATATACCATGAGCCTAAAAAAAGCATCAAATGAGTTTAAGAAATCTACTACGTTTTAGCTTTCCCTCGCATGAAAAATAAGTGGGACGAGTCAAGGGTAAGATCTCGCAGCATTTGCGTGGAATCAAAACATTTTCACATTCATAGACATTCCTTGATAAAACTACTCGGTCACTTCTTTTTATAAACAAATATAAGCTTTACACATTTAAACAACAAAATATAGAAACAAAAGTAATTAAAGATCTCTTAAACTTAAATATTATTCTCGTTCCTGTTTTCACCCTTGCTTCCTGTCAACCCAGTGTTAAAGTGTTTTGCATTCATTTATTTTTTTTAATTACGTACTTACTTCAAATTACGTTCTTATTTCTTTCTTTTTAAGAATGTATACCTATACATCCATTCTTGGTTCTTGTTTTTGGCTTCACTTTGAAGTGCTAAAAATAACCACACAAAAATGGAAAACAAAATGGAAACATAATAGAAACATAGTTCCTTACAGTAAAGTAAAACAAATTGCAAGTTATGAATGCAAACATAACATGGCATCTTGTATCTGCAAAGCAGAAAAAATGTTAACATGAGTAAGCCTTAGAATAGAAACACACACGAAGCTAATATACACAGATATAGCATCCATGGCTTACGAGTACAGTATGCAGTGGATACTATCACACAGTTTTTGTTTTTATATTTCATTTAATTTTTGTCTTTTTTTCATGTAAAAAAAATAGAACCATAAGCCAAACATACATAAATATTCAAAAGGACGAACTAACGGTAGCACTGAAAAATATAAAAAAAATCTGTGTTAGATAACGTTGAGAAAAATGTTACATCACATTGGTGGCCTCCAACGCCTCGCGGTGTATATACTCGTATGTGTGGATTCTGTTTATAAAATTCTAGTCTAGTTGTGTATTCCGTGTGGCCCTTAGACAGTTTATCTGGTTTTGAGTTTTTCCATTGTGCATAGAGTATAATCGGGAAGTGTGACCCATTTGCATTTTTTGTTTGTTCCAATATTCATACTCGTAGTAGGGTGGATATGGATACCTATGTGTAATGGTAAACATGCATTGCATTCAGAGACACAACAAGAGAGATATTACTAGGCAAGGCATTTGTTTCAGGACAAACGTTAAGAGTAAGGTGAATGGTGAGACATATTTTGTGAGACAGAAGTATAGGCCAATGAGTCTGCTCTTTCACCAATTTATTGAATAATGTTGTCCTTTAGTATCCCGAATGTGGTTGGCTTGTTGCCTTTCCCTTTAAGTATCCACAAAGAAAGAAATCGGGGGTGGTCAAACCAGGAGATCGATTTGGCCAATCGACATCACCTCTGTTTGATATTATGCGACCGGGGAAAATTATCGCAAAATATTCAGCTATGTGTGATGTGGTACCGTCCTGTTGGAGCCAAATGTGTTGTAGGCCCAATCGATCCAATTTGGGTACCAAGAAGTATCACAATATACATATCACGATATCGATCACCAGTAATTGTAAGAGCATTGCCTCTTGAGTTTTGCAAAGGCTCAATGATGGCGCACCAGTGACTTTACGAGGGTGTAAGGATTGTTAGTATATGAAATGAGGATTTCCAGTGCCCCAATAGTGGATATTTTGTTTATTAACAAAGCCAAATCATTACTGATGATTTGTTCCCAAAAATTGGGGTCGTTAATGTGGATCTTCAACACCTATTTACTCTACTCTCACCGGCGCATATGATCTTTTTCCATTAGCTGTATTATTCCTAACTGCAGCAATATTTTGTGCCGCTACGAACTCAGCCGGACTTCACTTTATCTGACAGATACTGAGTCTCAAAGTTATTCATTATACGCTGGGTGGTTAACTCGCTAGTCACATAATATAAACCAAAAAAAAAAAATTACGAAAATTTCTTCGTATTTTCACAATTAAACGATTATTCGACCGTCGAATGCAACCTGACAAATGCCCACCAAATCAAAACGGCTGCCACTACATCGACCTGGAACATAAAAAACACCCCGTATAAGTCTGTGTTACTGTTTTTTGTAAAACTGAAAAAAAAAAAAAAACAAAACGTGCCGTAATTAATTTCTTGTATTTAAAAGACTCTGCTTCATCATCTGCCACCGTAAAAAGATGGGTAGCTGTATTTAAATTTAATTCTATCAGCTTGGTTGATGATAATCCTTAGGGATGGCCAAAAATTGCAACCACCACCGAGACCATACAAAAAGTTCACCAAATGATATTGCAATTCGGTTTTAATTTATTTTCATATTTTTATACTTGATAGGTACATACTCGTTTTGCATATATTTAACGTCTGAGAGACAAACGAATAACACATAGGACCAAGTAAGTGTTGGGGGAATATGGGGAAAGATTGAAACTATACATAGTTGAGGCCACTTTTGCATTTTTTTATTTTAATTTTTTTTTTTTGCTAAGATCTCATTATCTTGCTCCAACACTCACCAAATCCCTATCGATTTCAAAACTTTTTTCAGCTGATCAAAATCTGTCCAATGCTTAATATTATGAAAACATTTATCAACAGTTTCTTTGCAAATTTGAAGAAAATACTATTTGTTTACCCAATTTTTCACTTCAAGTATATTTTGAGAAAATTGCAAAATTTCTCGCAGTATTAAAGGTAATTTTAAAAAAAGAGCCCTAATTTTGTACTTATTGTCTACTTACGGTATTACCCTAAGATTTTGAAAGACGATCCATACCTCCTACGGCCAGAGTTAATTCTATTGCATAGCCTGTATGCGTACTCATATTAAAAATTCAAAATGTATCCACTATATCATAATAGAGAAGGGTTATTAGTGACTTACCAATGGACAATTGATGCAAGGTTCATAGTTCTGTGCCATAAGGAGGTTAACATCATTTCAGTAAAAACCTATCAGCACCGTTTTGAATCTGAAATTTTTCTAACAGGACATTGTATTTTGTGCTTTGATAATAGACACCAATCTGGCTGAGGTGCCTCCCCTGTCCATTGAAGGCCATAATATCATTCCAAAGATATTAAAATTAAGTTTGGCGGAGACGTATACCCGACACATTGTTCGATGAGTATACATAAGGCGGTAAGGTTAAGAGCGAGAGTGATTTCCGGAAGTTATTGGATACGATAAAGAGTTTCTTTTGCAACCTTTGTCTTTTTTTGGGAGCTTCACAATCATTCCCTATTCCCACTCGTCTAGAAAAGTCACTGTAATCCAAATTTGTCATCCAAATGTAATCCAAATTTTTAATTTACCTAAAAATAAACCAACAACCGGATGTTTGCTCCGAATAGATTAAGACAGTGCTATGCGTTAGCCATTGGAATTCACCCACCTCAAGTCATTTTATTCGACTTAACACCAAGCTAAATTAGTGGAATTTAGTAATTTGAGAATAATTTTTTTACCATAATCAAGAACATTATATCAGAAACTAAATTTCGTCCGGATAAGACAACCAAAACTCTCAACATCTGATCTTTTCTCATATGACACATGATGCGTATGTAGATAGATGTGGTGGTAGCACATTTTATTGCCGAAACCTATAATTTGTTTCCATTGCTCATCAGAGGTCTAAATACAACATTATTGAACTGATGATCCGGCACGTAATTTGCATGACATTATTAGTATGTCAAAGTAACGAATCATAGGATAAAAAGAATTCAATGAACTCCTCAAAAATTCAATTTTGAAAATAGTTTTCTGATGAATCTCAGCAATAAGAAAGACTGGACTGGCGAAGAATCCACAACATATGGACTTGGCAACCATGCAAAATAAAGGTATACCGACGGATCGAGTACTGAGAAAAGAGGAGGGGTAGGAGTGTTTGGCCCAAGAACGAAGACTCTAAACCCATCTACAATAGTACTAGCATTTTACAAGCCGTAATAATTGCCTTAAACAAAAATAAATAAACAATTTGCATAGAATACAGAATTTGCAACATATCAATAATGTTAGATAGTCAAGCAGCCATCGGGCTGAGTTAAAAAAGTGATCCTCTGCTGGATATCCTACCATGTTGGAATAGAGGGTAACGAAACAGTAGACTTGCTAGCAAAACAAGGGCAGCAGAACCCTTTATAGGACCAGAACCATTCTGTGGAATAGAGGATCGTACTCTAAAAGAACAATTCAGGAGAATGGAGAAGGAAAACAAGTGCAAAACTTTAAAAAATCTCCAAGATTTAAGGTATAAAAATATCTTAATAGGCTTCTTAACAGGGCTTTGCAAACTTAGAAAACACCTAAGGAAACTAGGTATTTCAGAGGAAGACCATTTAAGATTCTGCAATGAGGCAAGTGAGACTCCAATTTTAGAATCTTGTGGGGCACAAAAGAATTAAATATTTGGTCACGTACCAAATAACGGACTAGGAAATTCCGACCACAGACAAGCTTCTCATTCTCAGATTTCTAAGAGAAACTATACTAGAGGAGGTGCTAGGGTGTACTAAGGCTAAGTCAGTGTACAAGATTCTCAAATATAATTCTGAAAGGAATTGTAATACGAGGGGAACTCTAATGAGGAAACATACCTCTCCAAGGTATTAGTAGGAGATAGAATAGACCATAAGGTCGCAGTGCAAGAAACCCTTCTCACAAATAATACGAATCATCCATTCGGTCCCAGGACTGACACTTACAATTTGTCATACATATTGGTATAAGCATTATTGTATGCGGTATCTTTTTTTTTATAATTTGCACGTGTTAAAGGGGATATGAATACCTTACCCTTATACCAATTTTTAGGACAGAGAGAAAGACAGATTGGTTTAGTCGGTTCGAAACTCAGGTGGAAGTTAAGTTTCAGTGAACTCCAAGGGTGGCTGTCCAGATAACTGGGGAGTATTTTGTTTGTTTTCGCTTTTATTGTCGTTGCTTATGATTCACAGTATTTTTTTTTCCGTCCTCCTGATGTCATCATCACGACCAAGTTGCATTTTAGCCATATGACCACCCTACTGCCAGTGTAGGTAGAGTAGTACTAGAAAAACCTTGAGAAATGAAAACTAACATTTTGTTATGAGACCAAACTAACAAATTTCTTAAAGTATGAGAAGAGTTTTATAAGGGCATGTTCTTAATGCGTTAATATATTTGTATGTGGAAGAGCTTTAAGAATTCCATTGTAAGGTCGGTTCGTATTGCTGTTTAAATTTGTATTCTCTCTTTCTCTTTATTAATATAATTCCTTCTCATTACTTTAACTTACATATTCAAAACAATGAATTTATACATTACATTTCTGAAAGTTCTATTCAAAGTCATATAAAACTTCCCAAGTATTTAAGTACATACGGATATATTCATGGACTAGAAATACCATTTCAAACAAAAAAAATTAATGGAAAAAAAAATATAAACAAATTCAAAAACTGGTGAACTACAATAAAAATAGACCTACTTAAGTACCTAGTATTATTCATTTTCCGGTAGGTTAACTGTTGTTTTTAAGAGGGTCACGTACCCTCATTGCACAGATTTGTAGCGGTCATGCTACAAAATGGTTTTTTTATTCTAATTCTTCGGCCTCGATGTCGAATTGTTTTTGCGGTTTTTTTTACGAACTTCGTCTAACAACTTTCCAGACAAATGTCAATAAATTGAGAAAAATAGAAAATATTTCACTTTATTTCGTCCTTTGTTTTTTCCGGTAATGCTTGCGTCGGTTTTCTTTTTGTACACTAGACCTTTTTTTTCCTTACTTTACAAGATCAATATAAATTACATTCTCAATGACGACGTACCGCTTGTTATTTACATGAATTATTTTGAGTTGATTTAACCATTCAATATTGTCTGGCTGTTCTTCAAAAGTTTTGTAATTTATATGAGAAAGACGAAAAAAATGTACCCGAGCAAAAAGATACACCACCAATTCGAGATACATTGGGCCCCTAATTGGAATTGCATTTTTCTTCTTTACCAGTTTTCGTTGTCGTCGTGGTAACCATCATCCCTGGCATGATGATGAAGAAAACTTTTCCATTTATATTGGTGAATAAAGTATATCGACAAGAGAGCAAACAAGTAAAAAAAAATAAAAATTTGCCAACCGGTGGTGGGTGGGTGGTGGATGGGTGAATCCTACTGGGGAATGTGAAGTAAAAGTTTCGCAAACTGTATCGCAATCGATGTCCATCGTTTACTTTTCTGTAATTGAATTTCGGTTAACGAGCTGTCAGCTCAAAGATATTCTTCAGAAAGTTCTCTTTTTGGTTGATACTCGTATACCTATACATAGATAGATAGCATCACTTAGAATTCTCACGTGCGAACATATGGAGGTTAAACTTTAGATATATGACAATCGACGAAGAAGAAAAAACGAATGGAACGGACGGACAGATTTCAGGGACGGTGTGATTTTCCTTCTTGCTTTTTCTATGTGACCTCAGCTAATTTGATTTTTCTTGAGTTTGAAGTATGAGAAAAGTTCTCGAAGAGATTCTTTTCTCTACTTTTTTTTTTTTTTTTTGTGGATACTTTCTGTAACTGGCGAACGGAAAAATGATTGATTTCAATTTGTTTACGTAAAAGTCTGCGAGAGTTTTCTTGGAAAAATTTAAATTAGATTCTATTGAAGGAAATGCTATTTTATTTTAATTTAACTTCTTATTTAGAAAGTGCGTAGATTTTTACGAGTGATGAGTTTTCTTATTTTTTTTTTTTTTCTTTTTGTAGCGAATGCGTCATCATCTGCAACTAATGAGGGTACTCTGTTAGAAGTTTTTTTTTTTTTTTTTTTCTAGTGTTGACATTTCCTGCCACCATTGGAGAGAATTGTTCGGATTGTCAGGGACGCCATCAAAGCTTAATTGACTTATTTACGAGGGTTCTGTGGATTTTATGAATTAGAGTAAAAAGAAAATACATGATAACAGGGATATATGACTGGAAACTTTATGCAGATTAACCAGTGGTAATGAAAATATAAATCCCGGGGTCAAAATTTCATTGGTATCTAGATAATAAAAGTTTGTAATTTAAAAATAAACATACCAAGGGGTTCTATTGTTCTGTTGGTATTGCTCCTTGTTATTGGCCTTTTTAATTGAGACATAACCGCGTTGATTTTATTATGTTTGTTTGTTTTTCTCTCACACATTTTATAAGAAAAATAAATTTGAACATAAGTATACAAGGAGTCTCTTTTGGGAAACTTCATATGTTTACATGGCCATCGACATTTCTTTTTTACTTGCTATAAATCTTGTTATAGCCTTTTTTTTAATTTTATATATGTATATCGCAATTTATATTCTTATAGTTTATACTCTTATAGTTTGTGTATGTAAATTTCGGTAGTTATGTACATATATATGAAGATACAAACAAACTCGGGCTTGTGTAAATCATTCAGATCATTGTTAACATCAACCATTTTTGGTCAAGCAACATCAGGCAACAGAAATTATTCAGCATAAATTGTAAAAGTTAAGCTGCGAAGTTCATTCAACATTTCACCGAACACCGAATAATAAGATTTCTTTACATGTGCGTCTGAACAACTTCTGGCAGGACTAGAAATTAAATGAATAGGAACAAAGGAATATCATGCAGTCTTTCGTGCAGAAATTCAGTGGATCTGTAGGGGGATCCTGCAATATTTGGAAAAAGGATTATTTAGTAAAGTGGAGGTTGTGAGAAAAAGAACAACACTGGTAATTTAAAACCTTTCTATTATTAAGAAAATATTGAATAAATATAAATAAACTAAACTGCAGGCTAAATGGAATTTTCACTCTACGGGGCGGGACAATCTACAATTTCAATTTCTCCCAAAGATTTTTAATTATGAATTTTGTAAAAATGATTTTTTATTTCGAGTAAACCAATGTTTCGAAGAGAACAATGCATGGAGAAAATATAGGGTGATCAGATAAGAATGATGGGAAAATAAATTTAAATAAAACAACAACGGTGTGAGATATCAAATTGATTCTAGCTTTATTTTAAAGCTACATTCTTGCCATTGTGTATGAAATAGCACATCATTTCAATAGCCGCTTCGGCTTCGCTGGCAGTGCTTCAAGCGGTCGGTCCGGCAATAGCGTCTCGAATGTTGGCCTCAAGCTCGTCTAAAGTGGTTGGCTTGTAGCGTAGACTAAGTACTTGACGTAGCTCCAGAGAAAATAATCGAGGGGTGTCAAGTCACATGATCGTGGCGGCCAATTGACGAACGCTCGCCGCGAGATGACCCAGTCGCCAAATTTCTCCTTCACCATTTCGAAAGTTGTGTCGCTCTATAGCAAGGACCATTGACGGTAACGATGTCTCCTTCCTCATTTCGAAAGAAATAAGGTCCGAGGATGCCGCCGTGCCATAAACCGCACCAAACAGTCAATTTTTGTAGATGCATTGATGCTTGGTTGAACAGTGGAATGGAATGGAATGTAGTGTCTCCAATAACGGAAATTTTGCTTGTTGACATAGCCCCTGAGCCAAAAATGGGCCTCGTCCGAGAAGATGATTTTTGGCCAAAATCCGGATCTCCGGCCAACATTACCAGCGCCAAATTAGCGAATTCATGGCATTGTCTACGGTCGTCCGGCTTCAATTCTTGCGTCAGCACAATCTTATACGGATGTAGGCGCAAATCCAACCGCAAAATATATTGGAGCGACAACATCAAGCATCAATGGATCCTCAAAGATTAACTTCCTTATTTCTTTCGAAATGAGGAAGGAGACACAGTTACCATCAATGGTCCTCGATACAGAGCGATGTTAACCGATTTTCTGTGGCTAGAGCTAGACAACATCGATATATCCGAGCTGTGGTACCAACAAGACGGCGCTACATGCCATACGAATGACGCAACTCTCGAAGTGGTGAAGGAGAAATTTGACGACTGGGTCATATCACGACGGGTCATAACACCACCGCGATCATGCGACTTGACACCTCTCGATTATTTTCTGTGGGGCTACGTCAAGTCCTTAGTCTACGCTAATAAGCCAATCACTTTGGACGAGCTTGAGTGAATGTGCTATTCCCTATATAAAATGACATAAATATACTAGTAGCTTCAAAATAAAGTCAGAATCAATTTGATATCTCATACCGTTGTTGTTTTATTTAAATTTATTTCCCTATCGTTCTTATTTAGTCACCCTGTAACATTTTCCAACTACTCGTATGTTCTCAACACATCCATTGCCTTGTCCAAGAACAGTCGCTTGTCCTTTCCACTTCTGAGTCAAATTTTCCCAGGCTCTTCCTGTACAGATTCGAATCAAAATAAGCAATGACTATCTACTTTTCATTCAATATTTCATGTTTGTCATACTTAATACTCCGATAAATCCTATCTAATTTTATTTCACCCCGTATTACGCTAAAAAGGCTTATAACTGATTTTAACATATCCCCACCGCACACGAAATAATTAGCGCTTCATTAAAAATCACTTGCCTAAATCAGAGAGGTTTGTATTCCTGCGGGAATACATTGTTTAATTACCAATTAAATGTTTATCATTAATAAATAAATACCTAACACACATTTTATTTCATATTTTAGCCAATTAAATGTTCTACCAGGATTTTATACTAATTGTATGGAATATATGATTTGAAACCAGATCATGAAAATGCGATCAATAAATACGAGTATTTTCCTACAAAATAACTTAATTTTAATGAAGAAAAAAATTGCTTTGCAAACACTTTTAGCAAATCTGGTTACCGCATACCATTTAACTGCATTTAATATTAATGGTCAAAATTGAAAGATTTAATTTCATCATCCATATCAATAGAAAATCGAAAAAAAAAAAAAAACATAAAACCTAGGATTTCACGTTTGAGAGCATTTAAAACACAACTTATCTGCCCGCAAGTGAAAATCCTGATTTCTCTTTTAACAATGCCATCAATAAAACAAACATAAAAATAAATTCTATAAATATGCTATAGGCACATCGACAGCATTTTCGTTGCAAGTAAATTAATTTCGTTGCAAGAACAGTTTCGATAAAATACCCTTTGGAGGGTTGGAGTTTATGTTTGTCATCGGAAAGCCATTTTTGGTTTACAGTATTGTTAACTGTACGGTGTGGATTGTGCTCAGGATGTGTGATGGTTCATCCGAGCGTATAAATCGGCTATAGAGTTTTTTTTTATTAATTTCATATGTTTCCTGGTAACATTTTTATGAATTGCAAATGGAGTCGTTGAGATTTTATGACCACAGTATTGTGTTTGTTGTTTTCTTTGGTTTGGGTAAAATATTTGCTTCCGATGGATTCACTTTTATCGAGTAATTATTGTAGTAAAAATTATAATGCAAATATGAATAGCGAAGTTAATTAGTGCTAATGGAGTCGGATCCGTCGTCAGGGAGATATTTTGAATTGTTGTTATGTAATTTGTAGATTTATGTGGTCAACTGTTTTTTTTAATTATTCATAAACTGAAGACAATGTTTGTTTCGTTGAAATGCATATTTTAAGGGTTTGTATAATTGTATTGTATTGTAGCATAAATATTCTACGGCTTATTTTCCAACAGCATTTCCTATCGATACAGACAAAAATAAAGTGGTCGACTGGATGGCACACACTTGCACCTACATATATGTACGTTGTTTATTTTTTCTGCAAATGTCTCAGTTTGAAGTTTAAACAAAATCGTTAAGATGTTTTTTTTTTTTTAATATTTTGAAAATTTTCCAAAACATATGATACTTATTACATATGATTTAAACAAAATCGATTGAGTCATACTCGAGAAATAGCCAATTTTTAAAAACGTACCTAAGTACTGTTATACAGACTTTTTGCCAAAAATGTGGTACGCCATTTGTTAGCATGTATCCATTGTAACTCAAATATGAAATTTGATCAAAATCGTTGCAGTCAATTTCGAGCAAATCAATTTTTTCGCAATTGGTCATTAGTACAGTGCCGCTAATTTTTGGGGCTAGAATTCCGATTTCATCTCGAATTGTTAACCCACCTACCACAGATATGAAGTGTGAAGAAAATCTGTCCAGCGGTATCGTATGATACCCTATCCTTCATCTAACTTAACCTTAATAAAGTGAGCTTGGCGTTGCGAAATTTGTAAAATGAATGCAATAATATCTTTCTATACAGAGGATATTTCCGGGATTTTTAAGAAATTTTATCAGAAAACTATTACAACTTTTTCTTAGTAGGAAGTGTACGTGCCCCAAAAATTTGTGACCGAAGTTCATGGATTCTGATGCGATACTCCCAATAAGACTTAATCATCACCTTAAAAAGCTTTGAAAAAACAATTCATTTTTTTAAAAATAAAACGCCCCAAAAAAAGAGGAGCAGCCGTGTATAATGCAGCAAAATTTAATGACGTTCTAGTACAAATATTAAGAAGTTTTTTTTTTTTAAGTGGGCGAATCTTTTGTTGGATTTTAAAAATGTTTACTCTGCTTCGGATTCTAGAAAGATTATATACCAAATTTGATGTTTCTAACTCAAAGTTTAAGATCCAAAAAGTGGTGACATTCCGACGGACATAACTTTGATGCTGATCACAAATATATGTATAAACTATTGTACTTTGTTTTTGAATATCACTCATAATTTCCCCAAAAAGAATTAATTTTGAAATAAGAATTTACTAATTTAGATAGGAAACAAATTTAGAGTTTTTTTTGACAAGTTTTGTCTGTAGCAGCGAATAAAGAGGTTGTGACTGATGAGAAAGGAGGTATCGTTTAAGAATCTCCCGCTTTAAAATCTGCTTCAATTTGCCTCATGTGTAAATTCTATAAAGAACCTATCTATTGATCTCGGACTCTTGTTCATATATGTACGACTATATGTCACCACCTTCTAGCTCATCAACTATAAAAGAGCAAAGGGTTTTTTTTTTTTATTTATAACGACAAATAAGTTTGATTTTGATATTCAAAATAATTTACAGCATATGGTTTATATCACATCCCCATGCGTTCTGAATGACCCACCGAGAAGTAAATTCTATCCAAAGACATTTCGTAAACAAATCTTATAATTAACAAATAAATATTATATGAATCAGTTCAGTAGTTCAAAATAGATAAAATAGATGAAGACGATTAGCACATGTATTTCTAAACTATCTAGTAGAAAATCACCAGGTTACGACCTTTTAACTGCCCAAGTCCTGAAAGAACTACCCTTCGTAGCATTGTTAAAACTCAAGCTTATAATTAATGCCTGATTTACACAAAGATTTGTTCCACATCACTGGAAAATGGAAGAAATTATTGTTATACCTAAACAAGGTAAACCATTATCAGAAGTTATCTCATATAGGCCAACATCGCTTTTACCGATATTATCAAAAATTTTCGAGAAACTGCTCATAGAGCAAAGAAGGCCTATTCCCACACATCAGTTCGGGTTTAGAAATAAACACTCGACAATAGACCAAGTGCATCGTATAACTAATGTTATAGAAAAAGCACTAGAAGAAAAACTAGTTTGTTTTACAATACTCCTAGACGTTGCCCAGGCCTTTGATAAAGTTTGGCATAAGGGCTTGAAATATAAACTACATAGGGATCTACCTAGACAATACTATGGGATACTTAAGTCATAGCTTATAGCTAATAGATTCTATAGAGTTCGCTTTGGTTCAGCGTATTCTGAACTTAAAGAAATACAAGCAGGTGTTCCACAGGGAAGCGTTCTAGGCCCTACCCTATATTCACTATACACTAGTGATATTCCACATGCGAATGATACCATGTTAGCCACATTCGCAGACGACACTGCTCTTCTAGCAACTAATGGATGCGTGGCCACATCAACAGAAAAGCTACAAAACTCAGTGAACGAAATATGTGCTTGGACGAAACCACCCATATCAACTTTACAAATAAAAAAATAACGAATGTTCCTGTGGTTATTAATAATCAAGTAGTTCCTTATTCTAACACAGCTAAGTATCTGGGTATGAATCTGAATGCTAAACTGAAATGGAAGGAACATGTGAAAAAGAAAGTAGAGGAGTTAAATATTAAATATAGAAAACTCTATTGGTTGTTAGGACATAACTCAGAAGTGTCCATTGAGAACAAAATCTTATTATATAACCAGATATTAAAACCTGTTTGGACATATGGTGTCCAATTATAGGGTTGCACAAAAAAAATCGAATGTACAAATAATACAAACTTTTCAAAATAAAGTTCTTCGGGGAATAGTAAATGCCCTATGATAGAAATGCCCATTAGAAATATTGACTTAATCCGGTAACGGAAGAAATTAAAATGAACGCAATTCGTCACAACGTGCGTCTGCAGATGCATATAAGTCCTTCAATAGAAGACGTCTTAAATATACGAAATAATATTCGTAGATTAAGAAGAACAAAACCTCATGAACTTATAATCTGACAATTATGGGAGCACGTATTTAAATTATAATACTCTCTCAAACGCAACTAAACGTTGAAAAAAAAATCATTTGTCGATCTTTCTTTGATTGGTCATGACCAAGGAGGTGTTTTTAGTGAGAGTCACACACTGCTTTGGGTTTCTAACCCCTCTGCGCTTTCGAGATTTTCACCTTCATTAACAAAAAATAAAAAAAAAGTAGTTCAGAATTTATTTAAGAAAATGACCGACTGAATGCCATGCCTGCTTTTCGTGTGGCAAAATAGCAAGCATTTTTAATTATCATACCTTTACTTGTACGTGCAAACGAAGTCACGCTTGACAATTTTTATTTTTTTTTTTTTTGTTAAAACCCACTTTCAAAGTTTTCCATTATTCTATGCATATGTTGGGTTTTAATTCCACCAGGAGTTGAGCGAACAAACACTTTACAGCAAAACCAAACAAATTGCTTTTTGACTGAGGTAAAATTGTTCATGTACTCAAAATTTGTTTGTCTTTTGGGAATGCTTTATAAAGCCATTATAATATAGCCCACGTAGCTACATATTTTCATACTTTCAATCAGGATTACCGTTGGGCATTTTGAAGATTGTGGGTGTTTTGAAGATTGGAAGGAAGGATAGGAAGCTGTTGACAGCTTACTTAGACCACTATAAGTCCATTGTGCTCAATGCTTAGAACCCTGGGAACCTACAAATTTCAATCTTCGACCGCTAGGCTAAACCACCCAGATAAATGTATGAATCTCAAGAGTTTTCTTAGCTCAATGCTACCTAGCTCATCCAGTTCTGAAAAGAAGTATCTGCAAAAAGCACGGCTTCTGTTGCTGGCCAGAGCTGGACAGTGATACAGGAGATGATGAACGGATTCTATTTCCTCTACGTCCCTGCAGTTTCTACAATAATCGTTATGAGGTAACCCTAGTCATGCTGCGTGATTACCTATCACACAGTGTACTGTCACGATGCCAACAGCGCATGTATATAATCGACACCAGCGTTCATTAGCTTCCTCATTAGACTTGATGTCTGTCTTATCTCTGAAAGTGTGTACCTATATAAGTTCGTAGAAAACACAATAATTGAACAACTATAGCTGGAACAAATTTTTACTTACAGGAATGCATTCGCATTCATTGCACAAATTTCACTAAAAGATACAAAAAAATAATAGAGTCGGTTTCAGCTGATTTCATTCCACTGAGTCTTACTTTCAAAAACTAATAAAAATAATGTTGCCATTCGGAAGTTACAGCATTTGATGTGATTTAACTAAAAAAATATAAGTTTGCCTATAATTCAAATTAAAGTTCAAGTCGATCCCACTTCCAGGACAATTGCTTCCTTTCCCTAATCCAAAGCAAAGAGCTGACTGTTTTTAAAACATCACACTGCACCATTGAAAATAGTAATTGGTACGAGTATGTGTCAATGTGTACATATATATTTTTATTTACTAAACATTTCTGTTTACGTGCATTACAGCTAAAGCACACATACTTGTAAGTAAAAGTCACAATCAAAAGAGATTTTTATTTTCTTCATTCTCAATGACGATTTCAATTCCAACTTTTAAGAATGAAAAATCACCGTCATAAAGAATCGTTGAGTTTCCCTCTCCGAACGCGTCGCATCGTCATCGGCTTCTTTGCTGTGAAAAATAAATTTCACCTTGCAATCATTTTTAGTACACCATTCATTACAGTGCATTGCCCCGGGGAATTTTATAGCAAAAGCTGTTGCAACATTACTTGCTCTCTAATAGCAATCTCAGGAATGGAAATGATTTCACTTATTCAACTTGCTTATAAATAGTAGTACACCACTATCATCATCATCATCATCAGCAGCAGCAGCAGCAGTAGAATGGGGAGCTATAGAACCAGCTGAAGTATCCAGAGGTAGTAGTGACATTAATAGCAACAGAAGCATTACTTACCTATGCCACCAAGTAGCAACAGCAGTAGTAACTTTCCGCACCATTTTCCTTGGTTGAAGCACCACGTAACACCAGCGACGTCGACCTATCACAAGCACCTACCCACTCCACCTTTGTTCTCAAACTTTGCATGCGAAGCAGTGATTCAAGATTACATTATATGTCAATTCAATTACCCCCTGGAAAATGGTTTGCAATAAAACAAAACATCAAGGCGGAACGAAGCGCTACAGATGCATGTCTGAAGGATGTGCAGTTAAAGGTAGCATCCACTCATCGTTCAGTTCCATTTCAATGCAATCTATTCATAGTAGTATGCCTGTATGTGAATCCTACCCCGCCAGCCAGACCATCCTTTGTCTATTACTCAAACGAACGACTTTCGAATTGGGGGACATTCGTCATATTTAAAGCTGTGAAATATTTTCGGACCATGAGATAGATTCGTCCCTAACCCAGATAAATGATGGCCCATTAATTTTTGTATAGCAAGAGAGGGGATTTTTTGTTTGGTATACCCATCCCGTGTCTTCGTTTTATGTTTCCATGCTGCTGTGTAATATTTTACTTCTTCTTCTTCTTCTTCTTTCGGTCAAAGGACTAAATTTTGAATATATTATCGTGTGGCCCCCACCTCCATGGGTCCCGTAGCTAAACCGCAGTGTCAGCTTCATGGCTCCCCAACTTCTTATCGGTAAGCTAATTAAAGTAAAGCACACCTTTTCATTATTTTATGGCAGGGAAATCTATCATAGCGACCATCTTAATTATTACCGCCTAAACTTTCTGACTTAGGGTGGGCGTTTCGGTAGCTAACGGGGAGTGGGAGATATGACCCTGCGAGAATTATTGAATGGAAGTTGATTTTTCGGGTGTTAAGGTGTTTTGATAAGGGTTAAACGGTGTATGTTTTATCGTTTCCTGTTTCTGCCATTTTGAAGGGCAAAAAAAAAAACAAAAATAAAAAAATAAACAGGGATGTACTCCGCTTGTATTTATTTCTTCGATTTATGATGATGAACATTGTGTAAATAAACAGTAGGAGGAGCGATTGTTATGATTGATATCCTTTATCGGCATCCCATTGAGTTCGGTATGGAAAATCTTAATTTTTTTTTTCTTTCTATTTTTTACTCTTGGTGTGGTTTAGAAGTATTTTGTAGGATTGGCAGGAGGGCAAACTCTTATGCCCGGAAATGTGTTTAAGGGTTAGGTATGAAATTTGATAGATAATTATGTTGAATTGGCAAATCGATCTGACTTTAGTTGAGCTGTTTCTTTGGGTAGATTTATTAAAGAGGTTTTATTTTTTGCTTGGATTTTCTAAATCAGGGGTTTGGAAATTTGAGAAGTTCAAATGAATAGAAAATTTGTGTATATTTTATTAAGAGCCAATTACAGTTGGCTAATTACTGTTCTATTTGGAAATATTTTCGTTTAATTATGACGCATTACAATCATAGAGAAACTTAAAAAAGTGGACCTCGTAATTCTGTCCATCTGTCTGTCTGTTTCTCTACTAAACGACTACAGGGATTTTGTTCATTCTTTACATCTGGGGTTTGCGGACTTATACCCTAAAGTGAAATCGGAATTTTCATAAAGGTTCTTTACATATAAGTGGACTTTCGAAAATTGGCTATTTCTCGGATATGGCTAAGACGATTTTGATCAAATTGGATATCTAAGTCACTTTCGAGATGTGTAAGGGCATGGCATTCAAATTTTGTATATTTGGTCAAACAAGTTTATTTTTTTGTTTGTTTGGTTGGGTGGTTTAAGAGGGTGAGCTTATGCTCTTCACTTAGGCCTCCAGGGCAGTGGCAGAGGAAGTGTTCTATATCTTCCTCCTCCTCCTCACAGTTGGCACAGATTGTTGTATCAGCTCTTTTTGCTGTGTTGTTACTCGATTTTGTTATTACAGATCTAACCACTTTGCACGTATCTAGATTCGTCCAGTAGTTATTGAACTCCTGTCGTATCTTTTCATTGATTATTGTTTTAATAGTTGTCAGAGGGACCCCTATTGTATTATCCGGGTTCAGTTCTGTGTTGCCTGCTCCTTTCCTTGCTAGTTCGTCTGCCTTTTCGTTACCCGGTACACCCTCGTGCCCCGGTACCCATGTAAGACGGACTCTATTGCGTCTGGCAAGTAAGTTCTATTTAGTTTTGCACTCCCTTACAAGTCGTGATTTCGACATGGGGTTTGTAATCGCGCTAATTGCTGCTTTGCTGTTCGAGCAGATGTCGATTTGCCTGCCTTTGCTGGTGTCTTCTGTGAGTATTTCAGTTGCCTTCATAATTGCATAGACTTCTGCTTGGAACACCGATACAAATGGTTCTAGGTGAATAGCAAGTTCAATCGGTGGGTTAGCACTAAAGATGCCAGCCCCTGATTCCCCTGATATGTGTATATACCGATATCCCATTGGAGTTTCATGTCGTTCTTTCATACGTCCAATATTCTCTTGCGGGGAAAATTGTTTTATAAGTTATTGGAGAACGTATTCGATTTTTCAACAACATCACTGGGGCAATCGATGAGTGGTGTCATTACTCTTATTATTTCGGTGATTTTTCGATGTCCCGTATTTGCACCATCGATGAAATGGCCAATAGTTCTAAGCCGTGAGGCTGAAATGCCGACAATCTTCTTCGCTTCGAGGTGCAGTGGTAGAATGTTTAGGATCGCTTCCATGGCCGTGGTTGGTGTTGAGGATTGTGCTCCTGTAATACCCAGGCAGACCATACGTTGCACCTTTATTTTTTTGTTTTCTAATGCGTTTTACGAAAACTTAAATGCCTACGTTCGGCCCAGTTGTATCCACAATAATTGTTCACGAGCAATGTGCGCAATCACCCCTACTTTCATTCTCCTTATTTGCTTATCATTTACCACTGTACTGAATAAGTATGTCACAACCTTCATATCAAGAAAAGTTAGGTTCTTATTCAGTTGTTAATTGGAACGTTTATTTCAAAAACTTTGATCTATAGTTGTCCATGATCTATAGTTGGCCAACAAATTTTATTTTCGAAACTGGGAACAGTTCAGTTCCAAAGTCTGTCTCTGAAATAAATTTATTTGATCTTATTGGTTTCTGATTTTGAAAATGAAACTATGTCAAGTCCTAATTTCAATCAATACTCATTTGTAGTATACATTTTCATGTCATGCTCATTTACCACCAAACAAGAAAATACTTTGATTTGAGAAACAGCAAAATAGGTAGCTAAAATTTTTGGCAATGTTTCAAATCCCGAATAACAACAAATTACATAAAAAAACAAATGGAAAATGAAACTTTGCAATGAGACATTTGTGTGATTGTCTTTAGATTGGATCTATTGTCGGGAAGTTATGCCAAGAATTTTTTTTGAATGTACTAGTGTATTTCTTTTATTTTGCGGCGCGGCATTATTTTCTATTGTGGAAGTTATGATTATTATGACAGAAAATAATAATCAATTTTCATGGTTAGCTTTGATTGATTGCACACATACTACAAAAAATAATAGATGCATATTAATAATTGAATCATACTACGAAGGACCTTAAAATGAACCAGTCATACCCAAGTAAACATTCGGACTTAATGATGAAGTGTGCGAGGTGCCTTAAATCCGTAGCTCCTAAGTCACTGTCAATGTCACTGTCACTAAAGAAAGTAATTGTGAGCAAAAAAGAATTGTTCTAATCGAAAGGACTGATTGCATTCAGAGAAGATGAAGAATTGTCTTCTGCACATTATCGTCCTTACAGCGTCTTTAGCGTCCAAATTTGTCATTTAAGAGGAACAAAAGTTCGATACCAGAATTATTATTTTGTGTTTTTTTTTTTTATTGCATAACAAAAACATTTTACCCAAGGGCAGGGTATTTATCTCAAATCCCGGAGCACTCAGACTCAATTTTCTGTGTCCATTGTACTACCAGGCAACATTTTTTTTTGGTGTAGTGGTTGGAGAAACTTAGATTTTATTCGTTTCTCTTTTGTGTTCGGGTGACTGTGATTGCTGTTTCCCGTCCGGGCATAAACCTGCAAGTTTCAGGTCACAATAGCAGGGTTTGAATTTGAAATAGATATCATTTTAACCACCAACCCTATACAATGTCAACACTACCAATACATAAAATGCTCTTTTTTACACTTTTTTTCTTTTCTTTTATTCAAGTTAATGGGCTTCAAGAGTCTTGCAGTTCGGTCTTGCTGTTGCCCCAGTTTTTTACGTTTGGTCTTAGTCTTTCAAAAAGTACAAGAACAATAGCAAAACTGCAAGATCAGAACCCATTTTAATCATGGCTAGATCTTTGTTCTTCTTCTCTCGTAACTACAATTTTTTTTATTATCGATGGTTACATTCTGTCTCAGCCTGGCAAGTTATACCAGCAGCTTGAATCGGCTATGAAGTACTTGGTAATTTGTTCGAGTTTATAAATGAGACTCATGTAGCTTTGGGTCCAGTAAAAATATAATATAACCACGGAAAATGTCTTTACCTCTGTACAGTTAGTAAACTTCTCCGCTCTGGAAGAACAAAGGCTATATCTCGAATGAAATATTACTGTGAAAAAGTACTCTAATATAACGCAACTAAAGCCGGCGTTGAACCTATGGTCCAAAGGGTCACTAAGTACTCAACTACATATATATAATAGAAGATCTAACTTCTAACCCTACACTTTTGGAGATAGAGCCGAAAACGTGCTTTAAATACCCTCTATATAGATGGTAGACCAAAAAATTCAGCAAAAGGCATCGGGTACCCGCTGCTAGTAACATAAGGGTTAAACAAATAGAATGTTTTTTGCTTTTTGTGCGTTCACTATCAGTCTTTTCATTTAGTCAGTCAGCCTCACCGATATTTCGCTTTGTTCTTTCAACAATGCCAATTGTACCGGAGTTGCTTATATTAATTAGACTTTTAGAGTAGGCAGGACGAGCATTAAAATCCCTCTGTATTGTGCCAATACTACAAGCAGCATTAAAATAGATGAAAATCGATGAGTATTGATCTGATGTTCCTAAATGTTATTGTGCTGATGAACACAGCTTTAAGGCTGATAACTATAGTTTTTTAGTATTTTATTATGCCATGTTGTATAAAAGTGGCAGTGGATCAGTTACACCTTACTACGCGAAGACAGTTCCATTACGAAGTAAGCCATGCAATGGAATCCACTTACCCAATCAGACAGACGAGTGGGCCGCCCTAAGCAGATATGGAGAAGGATGTCGAGGAGGAATCCAGATCATTGGGGATGACTTGGAGGGAGCTCAAGTGCAATGCAGAATTCCAAACACAATGGCGCGTAGGCATTGTTGACACCCTATACTCCACGAGGGGTCAGAGGACATACATAACAAGAATGTTGTATAGACTGATTCAGCAGCAATTTGCTCAAACTAAACTGCCTTCTTTTTTTAAATACAAATAAATCTGACAAACTTTCTTTCGACAATACCTGCTTTTACAGCGAGTACTACGAGTCTTGTATTGAAGGGTCTTTTCAGCCTTGGTATTTCGTCAAGTAAGCTACTTCATTCGGGTTGCTTTGGCAATTACAAATGGTCTTGACTTGGTTTTGACCAGTAGCGCAACAACCATGTTCATGACCCAGTGGTTGTTCATGTATAAACTGCTCTGAATAGAAGTATAATACCTAATAGTCCTGAAACGAATTCTGGTACGCTACCTAATTAAGTGAAAGTGCGAAGCGATGGAATCCAATGGAATCGTACAATCTATCTCAGACACCTCGACTATGTTTGCGCAAAGAATTATGGACTTGTACCAAGTGGCCACCGATCGAATCATGAAAGCTAAGGCTGTGTTCGGTATGTTGCCTAAGATCTGGGAAAGCAAAGCAATCATATTGCTAGTATTCAGGTCAATAACCTTTTCAAACAAATGGAATTGAAAGCGGCCAGACCCTAGGCCATGCAAAGGAATTCCAAATGGAAGAAGAGCATATCGGCCACAAACAATTAAAAAAAAATTCTCGAACATTGGGAAAGAGCTCTTTGAAACTGAGACACATCACTAGAAATCATAGACTATGGTGCATGCACTTAGTTGACACCCAAAGATCGAATAAACTTAAGTACCTGAGTAATAGCTTGTCCTGTGCCTACGTATGCATATATTCTTGGCTTTGCCCTCGCTTCAATTCCCTTCATTATAGAATCTTCATATATATTAGTTGTTATCATTCTCACATTTTTAATTTGTTGGATTAAATATATAGTATAATTTGGAAAGAATCGTTTGGTATAGAAATACATATTTGTGTGTATGTTCGTTGATACATGCATACATACGAGTAATGGCGTTAAAACCAGCAACTACAAGAGATCTATGTAACACTATTCATGATGAATGAATTAGTCCAGAAGTCTGTGCTGACTTAGTATCCTCAATGAACAGAAGATATGCTGCCATAATTGCTCAGAAAGGTAAGTTTAAATCCTACAAATTACATTTGACCCAAATTTAACTTATTTACTTATGACATTTCCATCCAGATTTCTTGAATATCGTTTTCAACCCATCACTGCCATTTTTTCAAGATAATATTTTTTTTATTACGAGTAATTCTTTACCGAATGTAATGTAAAAATTTAATTTTTTAATGTGAAAATGTATAATGAAATAAAAAGTAAATAAATACTGAAATTTGAAAGATGAAAGTAAAGTTTTTCAATGAACTTTGTCAAAAAATAGAAAAATATCGCAGGGTGTGCTAATTAGCTCGCCACCCATGTACGAGGGCAAGGTGAAAAGTTCTCGGCCTGACGCAGAGATGGCGTCAATCAGCAAAAGTTTATATTTACTGCCTGGATGCACTTCTCATTAGTTCGTATGACAAGTTTCAACATGTTCTCTCAAGTAGTTTCTTTACACGAATTTTTGCAGTAGACGTCTTGCGTGTTTTTCGTTCAAATGGATAAACTTGAATATCGTGCAGTGATAAAATTCTTCGTTTTGGATGGGTTAACCCCTAAGGAAATTCATCCAAAGCTGACAAAAGTTTACATGGACTCGGCTCCTTTCATGTCAACCGTTAAAAAGTGGGCAGCTGAATTTAAACATGGTCGCACGTCCCTCGAAGATGACCCACCTGAAGGACGGCCAAAACCGCAACCACACCCGAAACCATCGAAAAAGTGCATGATATCGTGTTGGACGATAGGCGAGTGAAGGTGAGTGAGATAGCTAAGGCTGTGAGGGTGCGAAACATCTTGCACAAAAACTTAGGGATGCGAAAGCTCTGCGCAAGATGGGTGCCGCATTTGCTGAATGCCGATCAAAAGCAAATGCGCAAACGATTTTCGCGGCAATCTTTGAACCGATTCAATAGGGATCCGACTGATTTTTTGCGGCGATTTGTCACCATGGATGAGACATGGCTCCAACACTACACGCCAAAAACGAAACAGCAGTCGAAGCAGTGGGTGGAAGCCGGAGGAAGTCGATCGCATCTGCCGGAAAGGTGATGGCCAGTGTGTTTTGGGATGCGAAAGGGATCCTGTTAATTGATTACCTTGAGAAAGGCAGAACAATTACAGACGAATATTACTCCAACCTTCTTGACCAGCTGGATGCCACAATTCGTGAAAAGCTTGAAGAAGAAAAAAAACATCTTTCACCAGGACAATGCACCTGTGCACAAGTGTGCGTTGACGATGGGAACACTGCGGGATTTGGGGTACAATTTGCTCGGCCATCCCCACTATTCACCTGATTTGGGACCCTCAGACTTCCATCTGTTCCCAAACTTAAAGAAATTTGATTCTGGGAAGCGCTTCGCACCCAATGCAGAAGTTGAGAGGGCCGTAGATGAATATTCTCACTTCCGAGAACGGATACTGATGTTGGAGAAACGCTGGCCCAAGTGTGTTGAAGTCAAGGGAGATTATGTAGAAAAATAAAATCTTTTTTTAACTGAAAATCGCAGACTTTCATTGTCAGGCCGATAACTTTTCACCTTGCCCTCGTATATGTATCAAAAAAAAATTGTGATTCAATCTTGCTCGTATATTTTCATACAAGTAAGCAGGAATTAGTGGTGAAGTGAAGGTAACTTCTACTCTAATCCGCAATAAAATAAATTATGAAGAACCTTTGAAGCCTTTTGGAAACCTACACACACACCAACGTCATACTAATCAAACTTCAGCTTAGCCTAGAAATAATCGCTTTAAAAATTTTCAAATTGCCTCTTTCTCTTTTGTCTTATTTATTACAAACCGATAGTTCGCAAAGGACCTCACACCAATGTTGCACGTATGAACATTCGTTCACGTTTAATCATCGTTCGACTCGTACAGCCATTTTACCGCTTTCATAGTGCTTACTTTTTATTTATTACCTAAATATGAACAGATTTTTCCACCCCAAGTATCCCCAATTTAACTGTGATTTCGACCCCAGTGTAGAGGGAAAAAAAAGCCTACGTTCACTACTCCCAGCCAGCTACACTACAACCCACTTGTGCACAGCATAATCTAAAAAGCAATTCATATAGAGAATAGATATGAAGATCCTTCCGGATTCCATTCAACCAAGGGTAGAAAACGACTTCCCGCCGACGACAAACTCATTTGAACTTTGCATCGCTACTTGGTGCCCCCGAACATGTGTCACTTCTAAGGAAGGTGGTTGTGAAAAATTGTGATATGTGCTTCACCTCCTTCTGAAGAGGGTATACTCGGATGGGCTGAAAATAAAATACCTTGACAAGGATAATACAGTCAAAGGAAGTAATACCGGTCGCAATACTTCGCACACATTTGCATACAGGATCACATTCATTTTGCCGTTATTGGATTTTTATACGCTCAAAGGTCCTGGATGTCAATTTTATCCATAAAATGTTCGCTTCTTTGATTTCTGACTATGAGGGGATAACATACGATATATAATTCTGTTCTTCTTTTTTATACATTTGTATCCCGTTATGTACGCATTGTTTTTGCGATACATGCGTCTCATCCTGGCATTTGTTTGTATTAAGTGCATCTTTGGAAAAAGAAAAAAGGATGAAGAGTATGTACCAATCGTTCTAAAAGGAAACATAAATATTTCAGATAACAAGAGGCATCGATACGAATAGCGCGTAAAGTAAATTGCAATATTGTAAAAATAAAGTAAATGACTGGCAATATGGGAAGGATGCTACTAGCTACGGAAGGAAGGCGAAATTTTCGTTATGAATTGACGACCGACTCATGGAGGTTGACTTGTTCAATAACAACTTTTTCTAAAGTATTTACTGTATAAAAAAATGAAAGTTAAGGGAAAATTAAGACCAGCCACCCACCTCCGTACTCGACAAGTTTTGACACTTTCATATGCAGTTGCTTGGAGTGCACCGGAAATAGCCGTTCGGAAGATGTTTGTCTTCTTATAAACTGCAGGAGGAGGAAAGTTTTCAGTTTTCCTTATAAATTGTGGCAATGGCAAGGTACAACTTTAAATTAAGTTATCAAGAAGTAAAAAAATAAAATGTTGCTTCTAATTCTCGTCACTTGGACGTTTCAGTAAATTTAATAATTAGGTGTAAGCATGATTTTTTTTTTTAATTTTTTGTTGGAATCTTATGGTAGAGGAAGCATTTAGGTAGGGTGGATTGCAATTTGGAGTTTTATCTTCTTGTTTTTCCTTAATTTGGGTAGTCAACGACGACGAAAAAAAAAACGTAATATACTTGTCAAAGAGAAATTAACTTTAGAGGGCTTATTTTGATAATTGCTCCGCTTTTGAAGGAAGTGAGTTTAATGAAGTTGTTTTACTTTTCGTGTAACTAGTCAGGAAATTCAAATGAATGATTTAGAAGTGGATTTTATAAAATGGCAAATAGACGATTTTAAACAGTTTGTGCAAAGTATACATGAATTATGTACTTGGAATAGGAATACTGATTATGATGAGGTGTTTTAAAAATGTGAAAAAAAATAAGCCCCACCTTTTAAATACTTATAGCATCATATTTACAACCTGTTTCAAAAAATCGTAATTAAAATATGTAATATTATTTCATACATTCACAATCACAATCAGTTTCGCAATTGTAGGTAGGTAGGAAGGTAGGTAGGGGTGTGCATACTATGCTGAAACATAATTAGCGCAAAGGCGCCGTTTTAATACCAACTCAAGTGACCTAATTTGTTGTAAAAACTGACGTTGGACTTGTGGGAAAGGAGAGAAAGGATAATTTAAATCCACCCCGTGGCAGTGGGGAAACTGATAAATTTTCCGATGCTTGTCTCCGGTAACTCACTAATGTTATCAAAAAGGTGCCTGCCAAGTGTACGGTGTCTGACCATACTCAGGGCCGGACACTTACAAAGGAAGTGAAGGATTGTTTCAGGCTCGTTGGCCATATTGCAAATACGACAAAGTGCATTAAAAGTAATGCCCAGTCTGGCTTCGTGGACCATGACACAGTTCTGCAACCCTCGCCATCTATTACCAGCGTCTGCAAGGAAATGAGCAAAGATTCTACCCTTAAGGGCCCCTAACGGAATGTTGACCTCCTTCGCACGGGAGCAATCAAGGGCAGATCCCTGCCTCGCCAATTCATCAGCCCTTTCGTTTCCGTCAATGTTACTATGACCAGGCACCCAGAAGAGGCTGATCCTAGACCGATGATCAAGTGCGACAAGCTCCTCCTTGCATTGTTCAACAAGTTTGAAGGAGGAAACCGCAGATACGACGGCTTTGATAGTGGCCTGGCTATCTATGAAAATGGCTATGGTGTTAAGTTGTATCGATGTATCTTTGAGGAGACGGCACGCCTCTCGTACAGCAAGAACTTCCGCCTGAAATACGCTGCATGAATTGGGTAGACGGAATGAACTAGAGATATTGAGGGATTCAGAAAAGATTCCCGCCCCTACCCCGCAGTCCATTTTCGACCCGTCAGTGAAAATGGTTGTTTTAAACTCGTTTGTTACCGCGCCACATTTCCATTCCGCCCTGGAAGGGAATTTCACCGTGACATCATTGCGAAAGTTCATCCTGATCAGATTTGCCGCCAACTCCCGAGGTAGCAGATTAAGGATGCTGCTGTGGCCGTAAAGACTATCGCACCAGCTACCTGTTTCTCTTAACCTGACCGCTGATACGTAATTTATATGTAGGTCGAGTGGTATAAGGTGATGGATTACGTTCAAGGCTTCAGTTGGGCATGTTCTCATCGCCCCCATAGCACCTAGAACCGCAGTCCTTTGTACTTTGTTGATGAGTTTAGTAATATATGCTTTCTTAACCGCCGGCCACCAAACTGGTGATACATAGGAAAGTATAGGGCGCACCACCGCAGTGTACATCCAAATGACCATCTTCGGAAGGAGTCCCCATTTCTTACTGAATGTTTTGCTACAAGCATAAAAAGCCACACAGGCGTTCTTTACCCGCTGTTCAATGTTAAGCTTCCAGCTTAATTTAATTTAATTTACCACACCTAGGTACCTAGCACTAGATGATAAAGAGAGTAATTGGTTATTAAGCCGTTGAGGCGTGAAAGCCAGTATTTTGTTTTTTGTGGTAAAGAGCATCAGTTCAGTTTTGCTAGGATTGACGCTAAGTCCACATCTAGTGGCCCATGTGTTAATCTTATCCAAGGCAACTTCCATAATCTCACTGATCACTAAAGGAAACATCCCCGGTACCAACACTACCACATCATCCGCATATGCGACAACCTTGACACCGTCTCGGTCAAGCCTACACAGAATTTTGTTGATTACCATAAGTCAAAGAAGAGGAGAGATAACCCCACCCTGAGGGGTATTTAATATGGTGTCCAGTCACCATTATTGTTTATAATAGCCTGGCATCTCTTGCTGGAACTTTCGTCAAATTTTTAAGAGTAAGCTTTACTCAGAGTAAGTTGTAGTGTGGTATTTATTGACTTCAAATTTTACATAGGGTTCGCATCTGGACTCTACGAACGGCTACATTTGCCCAGGACTCGCAAAGGTGGCTTCTGTGTTTGAGATCGTTTTCCTGTTTGTGGAATCCAATCATGGTTTTCGGCTCCATATAATAAATCTTCGGTATAATTTAGCATGAATCCAGGAATGAGGTTTTGAGTAAACGTGGACCTATCTTTAGCTTTGCGTTGTAATAGCTTTTCACCTCCTTTCGTCCATGCTTTCTTCCAGTTAGTATTGATGACAGAACTGGATTCTTCGGTAAATATTATTAAATATTTCGCTTGTTTCAGAGTTAGTGTTGGAAATTTCTAGAGCAATTGGCAGATAACATTATCATCCTTTTCTGAGATTCTCCTCTTATAGCCTCTACCTGACTCATCGTTCACATTGCCATGCTCATTTCGACCTTTTTTGGATTTGTAACCAAAAATACAATTTCAAAACCTGTTTTTATACGCGAAATTCTATTTAGATACTGTAATAGTGCTTTGTACACGGGGATACTTTTTTTTCTATACCTCTTTTAGTTATATTTGCTTGGTCTTATAAAGGTCAAGTATTGATTTCGTGAACAATGTTACTTATTACGATAATAAAGAAACTCAAGAAATTGGGTCTCGCGATTCTGTCTATCTGAACCTCTGATTACAGGCTAAATGGCTTAATGAAGATACATTATAAATACATGGAACGATAAGATACTCGTTACTGCCTACGCTAGAAAACCTCTGAAGGATACCACATAAAAAGTTCAGAGTACAAAGTTTCAGCCATACCAGTCCATATGTATGTAAAATGTTTTGGACGCATCAAGTTTGAGTTAGACGAATCAGATTTGGTGCGTACTCTCTTGGATTTAATATTAAATGCCCGACAATCTCTTTTTTAACAGCTTTCACCAAGTTTAAATAGCCTCAAGCCATTTATGTTTTTTGCACTACTACAATATGCAGGTTGTTTTTGATGTTCACAATTATGTATGCAATATTGTATAGGCCAAATGGCTACCTCTGAGCGCGGTGCAAATGCGTGCTCTTTCAACCATATTTCTTAACATTTGGCACATTTCGGGTGTTATTTCACCAAATAATGTTGTTCTTTAGCATAGGAATTGTGATTGACTTCCGCCGCAGACTTTTCCGTTCAAATATCCCCAAAGGAAGAAGTTGGAGCCTCTGTTTGATATTATGTGGCCGGGAAAAATTTCTCCCAAAATATCCATCGTATCATTAGTTGTGTGGTCTCTTGTGTCATAGGCCCAAGCGATCCCATTCGGGCACTAAGAAGTATTGCAACATGTCACTATAGCGATCACCAGTAATTGTAACAGCATTGTCTCTTGCGTCTTCAAAAAAAAAATGATGTCGCCGATGGCGCACCAGACAGTAACTATAGGTCGTTGGTATATTAGTTGAGGGTTTTCAATCCACCAATAGTGCATATTTCGTTTATTAACAAAACCAGATAACTCGAAATGAGCTTCGTCACTCATGATGATTTTCTTCCAAAAATTGGGGTCGTTGATATGGAGCTGCAAAACCTTTTCACTCCACACTCGCCGGCACATATGGTCATTTTCCATTAGTTGTTGAGTCAATTCAATTGTATACGGGTACAAATGCAAATCTTTTTTTTGATTATTCTAAACAAACTTTCCGGAGACATTGCACGGGATCTAACGGAGGTGTCCAGACTTTCATTAGTACGTTACAAACTCGGCCGAATTTAATTTTACCTGCCAGTGTATACTGAAATTCAAAGTTAATCATTATAAGCTTGACTTGATAAGCACATAATTTAGACCAACAAAATTACGCAAATTTCTTCGTGTTTCTTCAATTGAACGTTTATTTAGATAAAATGTTTTAATAACACCAACACGTTGTGAGACGTCAGATACTCCATAATGTATTGTTATCGACTGCACTTCACGACCGTCAAATGCGAACTGACAAATGCTAAACCAAAATGGCGACAAAACACCATCGAACGGGAACATGAAAAACACCCTGTATATCGTTTTTCTGAAAAAGTCAGATCTATAATTTAATAAAAAAAAAGTATTCATTTAGGTAGTTTTTTTTTAAAAAATCCTTTAAAATTCGGAAAAACTTATTTTAACCATTTTCCAAAACTTGGTTTACACTTGCTACTAGTCTCGAAATCGAAATTTTCAGGAAAAAAAATACTTGCCCTTGTCGATGCAAGTTCAAATAAAATATACAGAAGCAAAAAAAAAATAAGAGAATTAATAAAATAAAAATAGTAATAATAAGCTTTAAAAAAATATTATACAAATAAAAGAAATATCGAAATATAATAGAAATGTGCTTCAATAAAATAGGATGGAATATCGGACAATCCTTTATGGATGGACTGCAACAGTTCTATATGCCTTTTGTTATCTTTGGCAACCAAAATAGGAGACACATGTGTTCACTACTCTTTATTACCTTCCAGTTTCCAATCCTCGGACCTTGGACTATAAAATAAGTTTTCAGTGTGCCTAAAGTGGTATTATGTGATACCTAAAATCTCTATTCAAAAATTTCTGAATACATAATCTAATTTCCTTCTGTCCACTCATTTTTCATCCGCCGGTTAAAAGCAATGTTCACCTATTTAATTGCCGAAAGACTCCCACAGTTATGTGAGAATCACGTTGCCAACCCTTTTCCCATAAAATAACTATATTACAACCACACGGATTTTATCCTTTTATCCTTATTTAACCACCAAATACCATTCCATCTATGCATACCTCTACTGCTAAATACATTAAACATTCAAATAAATCTCCTCAAAAACTGTTTACTCACCAATGAATCCTTTTACTACCTTTAATCTAATAAAAGGATTACTGCGTACCTACACATTGCCATACATATCCTAAACCCCACCGATGAGATAACAACTATTAATAATTTCTCAGCGCTAACTCATCCCGAGCCCATTATGGGACCTTTCTACCCATTCATAGATAAAGTGAAAACCATAAGCGCGAAGAGGATGCACAATAATAAAAACAAAAAAATTCTCCAGACCGGTACTACGTATAATGAAGGAAATATTATTTATTTTTATAATTAATACCGTTAATGTCCAATAGTAATGATAAATACGGATCCGCTTAGCGAAGGCCTTAACTCATTACACGAGCAACAAGAGAGGAACGCAACGAGGACATGGAAAGATGGACAGTTCAGGCAACACAAACAAGAGAGCGAGATCTATTTTGTGAGTCCTTTGAGAATATCCCATAAGGATTTCCTTCAAGAACAATAATTTTATTACCCAAGTCACTTGCTAAACGTTTTTATCTTTCAGCAGCAATTTCTTCTTAAATTTTTCCACTCAGCTAAGAGTATCTTATTTATTTATGTATTTTTTTTTTTTTTTTTTTTGTGTTGCTTCCCCTATACCCTGCGTAAAGCTCCTATTTTCTCTTATTCTTTATTTATAAAGTTTTTATAGCAAAGCAAAGTAAAGCAAACTCAAGAAAAACAAACAGAATGAAAAGGGGGAAATTTCTAGCTCCTGGGAATTATAACATAAAGTTTCCCATTTCCAGGATATAATCCGGCGATACATATGAAATATATCAAAAGATATATATATGTACCTATATATGTGTACCCTCATTGCTGGGTGAAATTAAGAAATTTGAGATGAAGTAGGGTCCTCGAGTTTTTGTCTCTTAATAGAACGAGCAATGCCGACCAAAGGAAAATAGTTTCAGATGTTCTCTGGGTTGGTTGATGATATGCGCTCCAGTTTTGGTGTTCTTGGAATGTCATATATGTACATATTAGGCGAGGATGGGACGCACTTATTGCTTTCAATTGTGAATTTACGTTCAACATTTGAATTGATTTTTAGCACTTAAGCACCCAGCACGAAACGTGCTCATGAATAATTTATTAAAATTGTTAAATCCTTAATAAGGATAATTGTGAGTTCGGGTTAAAGGTCGATTAAGAATGAACTCTAACGATGTGCGATTAAATTTTGACATTGAAAACTTTCAGACTCTCGAAAATCAAATAACTCTGTGGGGTTGGTTGGACTGGCGGTGGTGGTTTTATTATTCCGCAGAGGTTGTGCCTAATTTATTTTGTAATTTGAAAGTTTATAGTATTCGCGCAAAATTAACACGTTAAGCCTAGTATCCTGTTCGGTGAAAACTAAGCTGCCACACAAAAATACAAAACAGTTTAGTCAAGTGCTATACAATTCACGGCGCGGAATATTATATTATAGATGGGGCAACCGAAGTCTCCATAAAATGTTAACTCGTAGAAAAATTATTCAATATACTAATTTCAAGCTGAATTTTAAAAGATCGTAAAGAAATATGTATTCTAAGTCGTTGTGCTGTAATTGTGTTGTATCTAACTAAAGGGTATTTCAATAAAGACGTAACAATTTTGTACTCAAATAAAACGCAGAATAATTGAGATATCAAGCTGAAATTTATTTCAGGTATAGTACACATATTTGATTTAAGAATGGAATACGATCTGGTTCATATGACCACCGCGAGCATGTTTACAGCGATCGATTCTTTGGAGCCAATTTTCCACCACTCATCCACACATATCGGCCAGAACATTGGCAATTTCTCATTCGATATTGTTCCTGAGGTCCTCTAAGGTTGAAAGAAAAAGAAATCCATCGGCGTTAAATCGCTTGAGCGAGCTGGCCATTCGACCGGTACACGATTACCGAACTTCCTCTTCAATAGATCAATTGTTTGACCAGCTATGTGGCATGTGGCACCATCTTGTTGGAACTACATATCACTGATATCAAGTCCATCCAATTCTGGCCAAAAATAGTCTTCCAACATGGCACGATACCAAACTCCACTGACCGTAACATGGCGATCATTTTTATCAATGTCCAATCACACCTCCGGCATGAAATCCACACCACACGGTACCTTTTTGTAGTTGCATTGGAGTGTAAGTGGCTGTCCAATAATCCATAATTTGCTTATTGACAAAGCCATTAAGCCAGAAATGAGCTTCATCGCTGAAGATGATTTTTCGATGAAATTCAGGATTTTATTCAAACTTTTGCAGAACCCAATGCGACAAGTTTCGGCTCTTCAAATAATCAGAAAGTTTCAGTTCTTGAGTTAATTTGATCTTGTAAGGGTGTAGGTCAAAATCTTTACGCAAAATTCGCCATAATAGTGAATATGTTTACTCGAATTTATTATCACGCACAGCCTGTCTGGTGGGACGATTATTACGACCGAAAATTGGAGTAAGCACTCTTAAAGTTGCGACCACCGACTCAGAATTTCGGTAGTACTTTTTAATAATTTCCAAACTTTGCTCGTTCGTGAACCTCACCGCGATAAAAATGTAAATCTTGGCTGACGTTTTGACATTGACAGGTCATAAAAGAAGTTTAAGAACGCATTTGTGTTAAAATACAAAATTGTTATGTCCCTATTGAAAAACCCTTTATAAGTCCTTTTAGGAATGCCACTCGAAATCCCGCACTAATGAACGAAGTTATAAGATTTCGGATAGGAGAGATTTTATTTCCAGTAGACTTCAAATGGATATTGAACTTAAACACGAGATGGAATTTTTGACATTTTTAATAAATAGCAAACAGTTTTTACTAGTCTTGGGACAAAATAGTATTTTTAACCCTAATTTTGGATCATATAAAAAATTGACACGTCGAATATACGAGTATGTAGGTATTTCAATCATTCCTGGCTCATCTGAATTCTCTTCGATTTGTCTACATAGGTTATAAATTTTGTTTACTGTTCTTTGTGTGTGATCACTAAACAGGGGAATAAATGTTCGAAGTTTGTTCACGTTTTTACCCTTCGCGAAAGTCTGACAAACACCCGGGTGTAAAGCTGTCATGCGAGACAGTGCTGCTTCTTGCCTATCAAGCGCGATACTAACGAAGTCACACTTAGAATTGGTGGAGTTGATGCTGAGGATCTGATCAATGCAAATTATGAGAATAACTTAAACCAAATTTGAAATCTAGCCCAAAAATTTCCAATTTAGCCCCTTTTTTCGCTGATTCTAGCCCGCTTTTAGAGGCATGAAGTCTAAGCCCAGACTTGCATGTTTGAGCGGATGCTCTACCCACATACTTCTTTACTTGATCGTGTTCAGCGACAATCTTGTTGATTAGTCGGAGATCAGTCGGAGATCAGTCGAACATACAGTCAAATGCCTTTGTTCGAAATCCGTCGGAACGTATGATGCTTAGTGCACCTGTATCGGTATTTCACCGCAAATATGCGGAGCAAGTACATTGTTATTCATTTTGCGCTTTAGGGTTTTAATTTAAAATAAAATAAAAAGTATTAAAGATTTCAATGAAATATGTTGACTGTATTAAATTTTGAACTATCATTATGTATGGAATGCAACATCGGTTAAATGGCCGCCACGGGAGATTTTGCAAACTTCGATTCTTGTGAGGTAATTTTCGATAACTTTTCGGTACATTTCTAAATGTATTGCGGCTGAAATAGATGTTAGTGTTCAAGTGCTCCAAAGTTTGGGGATTGTCTGAGAACAGACACGATCTTTAGCATAGCCCCACGAAAATAAATCCAAACGGGTCAGATCACACGATCTTGATGGCCCATTGTTGTTTCTGTGGCACGTAGCTCCGAACTGTTCGAACTGTATGTCACTCACATTAATGTTTTTAATCACAGGTTAGATTGGTTATCGCTTGACCATAGCGCAGAAAATTCAGCGTAGTGGTGCCTTTGTCAATTTAAAAGAAAAAACACGAGATCACGCTACCTGTTCACAGCGGTTATCAAACTATCACCCATTATATAATGGCCTCTCAATGATCACATTTGGATTCTCCGAACTCCAAATTCTGCAATATTGTTTGTTTACGTAGCCGCCGAGCGAGAAATGGACCTCATCGCTGAAGAAGATTTTGTTCGAAAAATCGGCGTCAACTTGTAGATACACAGATATGAGAGAACTGTTATTTTTGTAGTAAGATGCAACAATTTGAATGCGTTGTGCGGTGGTTAAACGATCCATATATAAAATGACAAGGCAAGAACTATAACTATCACAAATGGATTTGACAGATCTCGAAATAAATAACCCTTTATATAGTTGTGTCCCGCCTGTGGGGAACTTTAAAAAACAAAAATAATAATGATCGAAGTAAAACTATAGGTCCCTCCGTAGAACTGTAGGCCACATGGGCTGTTTGCGCCAATTATTTATTTTATTTACAACGCAAATGTAAGCTTCTGGATTGAACATAAATTTAGAAATCTGAAAGCCAAAAGTTTGTAATCTTTTATCTCTCTTAAATTTTCCAGATTAACAAAGAAGAAAAATTAGAAAAAAAGTTGAAATGTCAAATATGATCCTTCATACTTTTTTTGTTATTAAACTTCAAAAGTTCAAACTAAGGGTGGGCGTGGTGTAGTGGTAACATCATCGCTTATCACGCCGTTGGTTCACGGTTCAAATCCTGATGTCAAAAAACAACTATTTATTTCGCATGATATAAATAAAAAAAAAAGTCGATCAATTGCGAAAGATAAGTCAACTCTACTGTAAAGGCATAACAAATGCAGTAGAGTGGTCATATGGCTGAAAATGCAACTTGATCGTGATGATGACATCAGGTGGACGGAAAAAAAATACTGTGAATCATGAGCAATGACAAAAAGCAAAACAAACAAGCTCCCCAGTTATCTGGACACTACCCCTTGGAGTTTACAGAAAACTTAATACCATCTGAGTTTCAAACCACTACACTAAAAAAAATCTTTCTTTCTCTCTCTCTCTCTCTTCTTCACAACGCCCGTGCCCTATTTATATTCTCTTTGGAGTGCGCAAATTATAAAAAAAAAAACCCAATGCATAAACCTTGATCAGCACTGCTGGTAGAATGAAGGTTATAATATGGAAGCCAATGGGTTGTTGAAAGACAAAAATATTTTATTTTTTTAAAAATGAAAATTAAACATTCTTTACTATTGCATATTATATACGAGTATATGAAATTCATTAAAAAATGTGTGTAAAAGACTTACCTCCAGCCGGTGCAACACAATAAAACAGATGGGCTATCATAAGAGCCCTAAACGGGGCAGTGATTCTCATGACGGCTGTTACAATAGCGTGTCTGCTTGGAATAGTAGAACGCTATGAAATGAACGCAATCTTAGGATTCTTCGTTGCCATTCGAATAGGACGACGACGTTGATATAATAGATGTAACTAACGCGATGTAGCGCATTGATCAATTGATTTTATTTTTGTTTATTCTAAATTTTTACTGTAATTTTCTAGGATGGTAATTAATTTCACTTAATTAAATTTATCTACACTAGTACGCAAATTAAATTAAACATTTTAAACGGGATATATGTATAAAATTAAATGTTACTATAATTTATTTATGGCAGACAGCGTTAATGGTTAAATTGTTGTTTGGCTGTATTAATAGAGTTCTTATTGTTTTAGTGATTTATTTGTTTTTTATTTCATTGCAAGTAATTGTATATAAATCCGTTTGGTTTTTTTTTTCTACAGAATTATTGGGAACCCGTTGTGTTTGATGCACGGATATTAAGTGTTAGCACATTCAGAAGAGAATGTTTTTTTATGTGCCTATCATCTCATGGCCAGTGACGATCTGAAATGGAAAAAAAAATATGGATATAGAATTCAATTTATTAATATAAGTAAATTTGTTGTGCAAAAAAATGGCATGTATGAGGAATAGAATACAAATAAAGGGTTGGCAAAACTTTGGTGCCTTTGATCGTCACCTAACCATACACACATCTACGTAATATGTACGCAGGCTTAATTTTTTTTGTGTGCTGATACTTAGTAGGGGAGATAAGTTCAAATACTTTCCACTTCCACACATTACCCAATAGAAAACGAAAAAAAAAAAACAATAAAGTGCAATTTTGATATGCACCTACTTCAAACCACGGGTTAGGTATAAAACTTTAAATCAAATGCAACCCTTAATTTATCAAAATATATGTAGGTATTTTTCCTGTCACAAAAAAAAAAAAAAAAACAAATTGCACTTTTCGAAAATAACATCCAATATACCCACTGCGGGTGAAACCGATAAATTGAAAGAGTCCCATGGAAGTTTATTCGAAACCACTTTAGCACTCTTGCCTTGACTTGAAATCCATAAAAATAATAACAGTCCATTGAAATTGAAGGTACGCGCAATTAATATCGATGATGGTGCAATTTAGTTTGGATTTGAATTTTATTTAAGTATCGGATTAAGCAAATACGTAGATATTTATTGAAATGCACTTTCAATTGACGTAGACTGAATGCGGTGCAATTGAACAGAGATTAATTTCCTTGAGCGAAACTATTAATTACTCTCATTCAAATTGGAGAATGCTTTTTACGAGTATGTACCACAGTAATAAAATAAAATTAACTATCATGAAGCAACAAAGTGGCTTTCTTAATACTCTTAATGAACAGATATATTTACGAGTAGTTGTATAAAAAATGTGGCTTGCAAATAGTGGTAATAGCTGTTTGTGTTGAACTTCCACTTTAATATTTAAAGTTTAGAATTAGTTAGCAATATGATCAGATTCCATTCTATCGTGGTTGCACTGAATGTAATATAACTAAAATTAAAAAAAGCTGCTTCAGCTACTTACAGGCTGTATTTAAAATCAATTGAGAGTTTATAAATAAATTAAACATAAATTTAAACAAATTACAACTGGCAGTATAAAAGATACTTGTTGTTGGCATTTGATCTTAAATAGTGTACGTAGAAGAACGTGCATTGTTTCGTGGAATGTTAGATTGTACCTATTGGTAGTAGATACTACATAGATAGTGTAGAGAGATATTGATGGGTTTATATTTTAGTATGTATTTGGCGGTAAGTTTGGAATGGAATCTAGAAGACAAACAATTATTTATTATTTTATTTTTGTTTTGGGGACTGACGTTATAACTTGTGGTCAACCGAATCCATAAGGCATCAAAATTTGACAGTAATATTTTTTTATACTGCCCGAATATTTTGCATATTGCTCAAAATATACTGCCGTGAAATGAAGAAGAGATTTCACGTCATACACAAGAAAATTAAAATGAAAACTTGTCCCTACTTCATCCAATTTTTATGAAATACTAATAGCCATCATTCTAATTACGCACTTTACCACTGAGACACAGAAATCACCGTAGATTTGTATTTTTCTATGGATTTAAGATTAAAGAAGCAAAATTAGGATACAGATCAAATGACGGTACGGAATGCTACTATCGGCGCGAAGCTCGACTTGCACCTGATGGCTTAAAAACAAACAAAAAATTATTTCGTAGGCTGTGTTTCTTTATTGGAAATAACTTCTTGGACATAATTCAAATATATTTTTTCGAATTTAAACTTTTAAACTTGAAGAGGAATACATATAAGTATGCAAAAATGGGGTGCTCCCTGACCTTATACTGCCAAGTTTAAAGTATGTGACCGACAATTTTGAGAAAAAATATAGTACTCGTAATAGATCATTTTCTGATTTGTAACGGCAAATAACTTTGATTTGATGTCCCAATCATTTTTCAGTTATATACATATAATTCTTTTATACAATTAGCGGACTGTTTATTATTTTATAACGCTTCTCCATGCTTCATGTAGAAGCGAACATAAAGTATTCTATTTCGAAATATCCAATGAAGTTGTCTAACCAACTTAAAAAATTTCACCGAAATCGGTTGAATAAATAAGAAGCTATATAAAATTTTTTTTTTTTTCCGAGGGTAGGTAAAAAATCTTCATGAAGACACTATGAGGATCGATAGCGCGTGCTCATAGTAGTGTGAGATTTTTACTCACTAAAAAAACCTCCCTTCGTGATAAATTTATTTGATTACATACTACAACTAAGTTTGCAGCAGTTTTTCTTTCACGTATTGAGATCGTTTGGCAGGTACCTTTCCATTGAAAGTTCCTGCTTGTTCCGCAAATTAGACGCGGTTTCTTGCTATTGCGTTAAGTCGAAAGGTTTAGTCCTTTGTAGACGACGCAGTAGACTCCTCTCATCTAGAATTCGAAGGACTTCATTGTTAACGTGTCCTTGTAATCTGTCTTTATGCTTACGCGCGAAGTTTTTGATATCATATTCGACTGTCGCAATTCCTAAATCTCTATGGATATCGCTATTTCTAATAAACCACGGTGCATTAACTATTGATCTTAGCACTTTATTTTCAAAAGTTTGTAAAATATTGACATTACTTATTTTGGTACAACCCCAAAGTTGTATTCCATATGTCCATATCGGCTTTAGCACTTGCTTGTATAAAAGCAGTTTGTTCTCTATATTAAGCTTGGAATGTTTTCCAAGTAACCAGTACATTTCTCTTTATTTGGTTTCGAGTTCTTTACGTTTTTTCTTCACGTGCGATTTCCACTTCAGCTTAGCATCAAGTGTCATTCCAAGATACTTAGCCTCGTTTGCAAACGGAATTTGAACCGAGTTTGAAAAGATGGGCAAATTATTTATTTTCTTATAAGTAAAATTGACATGAACAGATTTGTTTTCGTTTAAAGCTAGTCGCCAAATCTTTGTCCATTCATTTACTTTATTCAATGCTTCTTGCAATTTTTCAGTCGATTCTTCGATCGTTTTACCCGTTGCCAGGATGGCAGTGTCGTCGGCAAATGTAGCTAACACGGTGCCTTCTTCTTGCGGTATGTCGCGAGTATATAATAGGTACAAAAGTGGTCCAGGACACTTCCCTGCGGCACTCCAGTCCTTATTTCTTTAAATTCCGAATATTCGTTTCCGTGTTTGACTCGGAAAAGTCGATTCGTCAAGTATTTTTCTAGAATATTATATAAGTGTTCCGGCAGAACTTGTCGTAATTTATATTTCAAGCCTTCATGCCAGACCTTGTCAAAGCTTGAGAAACATCAAGGAATACGCTCGAGCAAATCTTTTTTTCTTCGTAAGCTTTCTCAATTAAATCAGTTATTCTATGCACTTGGTCTATTGTTGAGTGCTTGGTTCTAAACCCAAACTGGTGATTGAGAATAAGTGATCCTTCTTCTATAACCGGCTGTAATCGCTTAAGTACTATTCTTTCGAAAACTTTAGACATAATCGGCAGCAGCGAAATAGGTCTATACGATTTTTTATCATTCGGTGGTTTTCCTGGCTTCAGAATCATTATTACTTCCGCGACTTTCCATTGACTCGGAACATATTCTAATATTATCGCTGCGTTTATAATGTAAAGGAACTTAACTAACGCTTTTCTAGGTAACGATTTAAGAAGCTCTCCTGTGATTAGGTCGTATCCAGGAGCTTTATTCGGTTTCAGTTTCTTTATTTCTTGTTGAAGTTCGGTCAGCCTTGCATTTCTTACTGTGTAATTGTTAAATGCTATATCCGACGCATTATCATTTTCAGCAAGCGCTTGCCCATCAAATGGTTTAAATGTTTCTTCTAAATGGGCGGCAAAGACTTCTGCTTTGTCTTTATCATTCTTGGCCCATTCGTTGTCATTTTTCTTGATTGGGGCCGCTTGTATTTTCGGTTTTTTAATGCCTTTTATAGCTTTCCAGAGCGAATAATTGGAATCTTTGTCCGCTGTTAAGCTTTCAATGCTGGTTTGTATTGTCCGGTTTTTAAAATCAGTAATGGCCTTTTTTAGCAAGTTACACAAGCGTTTCAAATGCGATTTATGTTGCGGAGCACGAGTTTGTTGCCATTTTTTACGCGCTTTTCTCTTCTCCCTTAACATTTCTATGGATATTTTTGGGCATGATTGATTGGCGTTTTCCTTTGATAGGGAGGATTTTTCCACGCGGCGCACTGCAGAACTTCAACAAAACGATCAATTTCGATTTCGAGTTCAGAAGTCCTCCTAAGTGATACTCTCAGTTCGATATGTTCTTCAACGTCTTTTTTAAAGCCTTCCCAATCAGTTTTTCTGCTAATTAGTCTAGCAGGTACATCTTTTTTAATTAGGCGTTCGCTCTTCGTTAGAATGATAGGAAGAGAGATCAAAACATTCATCAATTTTAATACATTTGTCTGGTATTCCTTTTACAACAAAGAAATCGATCAGATCGGGTATTTTGTTGTTATCAGTCGGCCAATATGTTGGTTTACCAGCCGAGTGAAAGTCGCATCTGTGTTGCATGCAGGCGTTGTAAAGTGCTCTGCCTTTTTGTGAGACACATCTTGAACCCCAGAAGGTGTGTTTTGCATTAAAATCACCGCCAATAATAAAATTCGGTCCAAGAGAGTTGAAAATATTTGTAAAATCATTTTTTTTCAAGCCTGCAACGCAGTGGACAATAAATAGACGAGACATTACAAGAGTAATGTCCATTTTTCACGCGTACAGTGCTCACTTGCATTGTTTCAAGCTCTATCATAATCTCTTCAGAGTGTTCGATGCAATCTTTTATGATTAAAGACGATCCGCATCTGGCTCTTTCCGACGGGTGATAAGCGTGATAGGTACTGTATCCAGTAATGTTTACACGCGATAGTTTCATCAGGTGAGTTTCACAGATCAAACGTATGTCAATGTCATTTTCCCGTAGAAATATTTCTAGCTCTTCTAGTCTTTGTATGAGACCGTTGGCGTTCCATGCAACAATTTTAAAAAATAACTGAAAAGAAACTAATATAGCTTTTTACCAGAATCATTTTTCTGGATCAAAAAATTAGTTAATTTTCTTCTTTATTTGTGAATAACCTTTTTAAAATATTTTCATTAGCAATTTCATAGTTTTTTTTAATTTGCTCGAAAAACTGATAAAGTAGAAATAACGGAACCATTCATCGTTACAATTTATGTGCTATCTATATTGCATTTGTACAAATAATTTGTTTTTGACTTTTTCAAAATGTTGTTCTTAATCTGTTAGCAAGCTCATTTCTAGTATAAATTTCAACTTACTAATAGTTCAAAAATTATGAGACTGTGACAGACAGATGGGCAGACAGACGGACAAACAACTGACTCTCACAACTGGCGGCTACCATTTAATCGATCAACAGCAAAGAATCAAATTTGAATAACTGATGAGAAAATAATAAATAATTTTTGTCTATATTACTTTGCGCAGCTAATGAAGTGAGCATTTCGTTACGAAATTTTTAAAACAGGTGCAAAGATATCTTTCTAAACTAAAGGATATTTCCGCAACTTTTAAGAAATTCTATCTCAAAGCAACCAAAGTTCATGGATTCTGATGAGATATTCACAATAAAATTTAGAAGACGTCCCCAAAAAGTGAAAGTAACCATATATTGTACTTATAATGTATGGAAGAATGTAGAGAAAATCAGTGTCTTCATATTTTACCCGAACAATATTTTTCAGTTTCGAGCAAAAATATTGAGATAAACAAAAATTTTAAATTTGTTTACACTTGTACTGCTTCGAATTTTACAAAGCTTATATACCAAATTTCATGTTCCTAAAGCTATGTTCAGACGATTGCCAGATCTGACATTATTAACAGGTCTACAAATGTTCTGACAATGAGCTGCAAATGAACTGACAATAGCGAACTACCTTACAATGCTAAATTGCCAGTTCACACGGTTGCCATATTTTGTCCCAAACTCTGGCAATTTCATTGTCAGATGGTTGGCCTGACAATACTTTGCCTGGCAACGATGTTAGGTTGAAAATTGTCAGTTCACATGGTTGGCAAAAAAAAAATGCACTTGCGATTGTTTTGGCCGCATACGTATTGTCACAAAAACGTCGGCGTGTTTGGACGAAGGATTGGGTGGCCCGCCGTCAGCAGGAGGGACTTTACCCAAAATTGCTTGTCGAATTGAGAGCTAAGAAGCCAGAATTGTATCGCAATTTTTTGCGTATGGATTCTAAACAATTTGATGATCTTCCAGCTTTGGTGACTCCACATATGCAAAGGCAAGAAACGAATATGCGCATCGACGTATTCGCAATTCATTTCATTCATCGTAACAAATAAATCCAAACCGACAACGTAAAAAAATAGCACCAAAACTTCCTTTTGCTCTTTCAAGTATGAAAAATAATTACCTGACAACAAAAAAATTGTCAGACGTCATAAGCATAGCACATCTGACAATAGCAAATGAGTCTGCAAATGTCGCGTGACAATGGTACAATTGTGTGTTCAGACGATTGCCAGATACCTGACAATTTCATTGCCAGATGAGGATCTGACAATGACCTGACAATATGTTTTCTGCAAATATTGTCAGACAAAATTGTAAGTTCAGACGGTTGTAAGGCATTTGGGACAATATTGTGAGATCGCGCAATCGTCTGAACATAGCTTAACTCAAAATGTGAGGCCCAAAAATTGGAAACGGATATGGCTAGATCGACATAACTTCCGATTCTGATCACAAATACACTCGTATACCTGTGCTTTTGGGGGCCTATCGTTATTATTTCTCTATGTTAGCAGTTTTCAGCACCGTCGACTCCAGGTGAATTATTTTCAGGTCAACAAGCCAAACTTCTGAGATAGCTTGTGTCTATATTTTAATAGCATTTACTTCGAGGTCACTAAGTGTCAAGGCTACAACCGTAGATTCTGGTCTACGAGAGCCAATGAAAAATGTCACTGGGTAGGAGGTTAAAGCCCTTTTGCTAGTAAATTGGTAGCAGGAAATGGATCTGATCAATTTCCATAGTTACTCATAAAAAACTGTAGTTAGTATAAAAGTATCTTAAATGGAAAAAGTTCATACATTAATTTTGTATATTTTGTTTTGATCTACGCACTACTAATCGAAACAAAAAAAACGAAAATGCACTAATGATCGAACCTATAAGTGACCTTGGATGTCAATCCAATCGATTTTTAAGAATTTAAAAATCACCAGGAACTTTAAAATCACTTCAATGTGCACAACTGTATTTGAATTAATATTTTAAATCTTCTTCGCATTGGTATTTTTCACTTACCAAAAAAAAAAAAAAAACATCCGGACCTATGTAGGTCTATTTTCTCTACAAATATTTTTCACTTCATTTTCCTTTTTTTCTTTTTCAAATTGGAGCACATATTTTCTTTCATTCTTCCTTTTTTTTTTGTTTTTATTTGCTTTTCAATAAACAACTTTTGTTACTCTACACTGTGTTCCATAATTCTATTCTGTAAAACTGAAAACTTTGCTACACCGACAAGTAAATGCGTATTCGCCCCACTCACGCCAAAACTTTTATAAATTATTGATTAGAAAAAAAAAAACATCCTAAGTGGACACCAGTCTGTAACTGATATTATGACACGAGCTCCTCATGGAATCAAACGGGATACGGATAAAGTTCGGTAAAGTTAAGTAATTTATAGTTTCTCACGATTCTTTTGACCAAAACACTTTGAAACGGTTCGTACTTTGCTTAAAGCTTACACTACTTCCCTTGGTTAAGGGAAAAACGATAAAAAAAAAGCAGAAAAAAAAAAATTATCCCGTAAAATTCTGTGCGTTTCCACGGCAAACATAAAATCACTGTCAAGACTAATGAGAGTAGCTGCAGAGGGTGTCACAGCCCGCCAACAAAGGAATATTGTTGGACAACAATCAATTATGCTAATTGCTTGAAAAGTCGAGCGAACATACAAACACCACTACTCGTACCTCCATCATCATCATCATCAGCGGATGTATGCCGCCAACATCATCATCATTATCATCATCATCATCACCTTCATCTTACCGCTTGTGGATTGGGGTAGGGGCGATGTGGTCCTCAAATGACTCTGGCTATGTATTGGGACACAAACACTCTTTAGAGGACTTCTGTTGCAGCAGCCAACTGGAATGAAATCTCCATGTTGGATAACAAACGCTACATAGACGAACAAACGATAAACTGATTATCACCAATGTCTCTGTCAGGCGGCTCTTTGTGTATGTCTGTGTACAAAGATGAAGCGGTTAGGGGGATGCAACGTACTCCCGAACGATGTGCGAATTAATTATTCCTCTGCAAGAGATTCATCTCAATCGCGTACTACTGCCTGCCACTACTTCCACTATTCCACTACTTGTCCACATTTTTTTTGCTTTGAATGGATTTAGATTCCTTTTTATATAGCTTCACCAGTCTCGCTTGAAACAAATGATGAAATTGTTAATTAGAGGCGCATAAATTAGTGTGCAGGGTGCACACTGATTGATTGTTAGATGGTGGTCAGTTGGGCATACAGTTTCTGTAGTTTTATTCCATCTGAGCATGAGAGGAGGTCAAGTGGCAAAAGTTTACTATGCTTTGTTCCTATACAGAGGTTTGCCTCCAGATTACCTAGATGTGGTTGGTGTTCAGTGCAACAAAGTAAGAATTTTTTTTTCTTTCATTTTTACATGTTTTTGTTCAAAAGTTATAATTGGCTATTTTAACAGAAGTTTTGAGTTTTCTATCCCTTTTTTTTTAAATAAAAATGCAGGAAGATATTCTTGGATACTGAATTTTAATTGGACGGACATGGTTGGGAACTGGTTATTTGAGTTACTAATAACTGAACCTACGAATTTATTATTCAGTTCTAACAGAAATTTCTTGTTAAAAATTGATGATATGAATTAAACTTTAAAAAGTCGAAAATATTCAATCACATTCTTTTGAAGAGAAGTAGTAAGAAGAGTACCTAGAATATAATTGATTCCGTTCTTCTGTTGCGCATAGAGAAGTTAGATCTTGGAAGGGTTATGGGCTATTTGTGCCCATATAGGTTGAAATATTTAACACGTACGTGCTAGAACATCTTATGTTAAGTATTTCTCCCACGTATCAGCCTCGCTGCTGCACCGCTTGTTGAGTTGGCCAAGTTTGCGGACTTCAATATCATTCTACAAGCCACTCTATTTTGAATCACTCCATCACTAACGCCGAGATTTTGTTGTTGGTCTTCTTCTCCCTCTTCTTCGAGGTTCAGTTGGAACTTGCTTTTTGGACAGGATTTACCAACGATCTTCTTTGTATACTGATGCACTCACCTGGCGTATAAAGCAAACCTTTGAGTGGCATTTTCGGTCATATAAAATAGTCATGAAGCTTTCGCGCCATTTTCATCCCCCCAGACTCACTTGATGTGCAATATTGTCGTCACAATTTCCCTTAACATTTACGATTAAGCCCAGGTATCCATCGGGATCGTATTTGTAAATGAAAATGTTCTGTTTTCGTGCGGCTAGTTTCTTCCAACACTTTAATCCAATTATCAAATGTATTCTGAAGAACTGTCGCATGACTACTTACGATTGAACTATCGTCGGCGAAAGGAAGAGAAGTCATTCCAGTTTCATCTATGAGTCCTTTCGATACAAAACCTTGAAAAGCAATGGCCTTTTGCAACTGCCTTGGTGCACTCCTACTTTAACTTCCCCGGCTATTCCTGCCTAGCATTTTACTTTCATTTTCACGTCGTTGCACATGTCTTGTATCATTCGAAAGTACATCTCCGGTGCTATTTAAGATCTCAGCGCTGTCCATATGAAATCTATTGAAACTCTGTCTAAGACTTTCTCCAGATTGATATGCAGATCTTCGAGGCAACGCGATATTTTTCCATTAATATCCGTAAACTTTGAATCAAGTCGTAAGAAGTTTTTCCTCCGACAAAGCCACATTGCTATCTTCTTGTCGACTGTCCGCTTGTAAATTTTCATTGTGTGAGATATTGCTTCACAGATCGATAGTAATTGCAGTTTCTCGATTCGCCATTCGATTTTCTCTCATCATTTTATTAAATGCAATCGCAAAGCATTTAAAACTTACATTGCCGATTTTCAACCATACTTCCGAATGTACGTAAAATATATATACGAGTACGAGTATGTCTGACTTGAGTTGTCTAAAGTAGGGATAAGTTGAGTATCTATGGCCAATATTTTCAAAATATCGTTATACCAGCCAATACAGTGAAACCGATATATTGGCGGGCATTGTCATAAATTTGGAATGGTAATTCTAACAGAATTCTTTGCAAGATTGGCAACCATTGAACAACACTAGCTTTTCTACTTTGGGAGCTCGATCAATCATACTTTTCTGCAAAACTTTCAGTTTTCAATGCATTTCTTAGTACTGAAAGCAGACATTCCGTCACTTGAGTGCTTTGATAGTGGATTAAATCTATCTATTGCCAACAGGTAGTCTTCTAACACACATATTGGGGCATCTCGGGGTAGTACTTTCTGAACCGTTTAAACAATTATCTTTGGCTGATCCAACAAACGAGAGTCTGGCATATTATTCGACATTCGGACCACCTGTCAGCTTTTTTGAAATTCTTACATTCCTGCTGTAACACTGTAGCCATGCTTCTTCGTGAAAAGAAGCATTAAAGCGTTCTTTATAAGTTCGCATGGAAACAAAAATAAAGGGCTCTACTGGATCGCATGTCCGTGCTCCATATGTGTTCATTGTTTGTAAATTGTTCAAATTTAAGTAAAATATGTCAAAAATTAGAGCAACATGTCCTTACACATGTCACAAAATTAGCAGGGTATAAAGTTTCAGTAACTTTCTATCTCATCCACAGTTATCGCTAATCTGGCAAAAGATGGCACATAAAGATAGTTCGCTTAAATATGTTGGCAAACACTAAGAAAGCGTAATTTCCTATCCATATGTAGATTCTGTTCAATGTAAAGTCATTGAATGATAAATTTAACAAGAAAAAAAGTGATGGTAATATAAATACTCATATTCTTAACACCTCAATCATAGCACATTGAGATTCTCGGCAGTAAGTTTTTTGCAGTCTTTTCTGCTAAGATACAGAAAGAATACCTCCCTTCAATGAGATTAACTTTTCCGTAAAATATTCTATGATGAGTCTTGATGGAAGTTCCTCATTAAAAACAAACAGCTGTAGGGAACGACAATACATATATCGATGGTATTTAAGCAAAATGTGTAACTAAACAAATTGATAATATATCAGTGTGTAAGTATTTTTCGAAATACCAATATATGCACCCACATCAATGTATATATTTATTATTATGTACCCATTATCACTCGTACATATCTAAACAATTTTTAAAATAATTTTGAATATTGGGAAAACACCGTCGTTTCATTTATTACGCCAACATCGTATTTTAAACGCCCAAATACAGCTAATCCCAATGTCCTTGGATTATACACTTAAAGTATGCAAAGACTTGCACCTTCTTTTTCATTATAAGTAAGGATAGGACACACTCCAAAAATATAAAAATATTGTTCACTTTAAGCCCATATACTCATAGGTCGGTTGCATTATCCAACAAACACAGGAGTCGCCGGATTGTCGAATGGAGTAAAAGGGTAGGGTGCAAGTGCATTAGTTGGAGCTTGTTGTTCTTTATAATCTGCAACCCATCAACAGCGTCATTGCCATCATTTCGCCAAAGGGGTACCCAAGTAAGAAGACGAACGATGATGGTGCACTGTGGGCTCCTGGTTAGTGGGTGGGTTAGATTTTAAAAGCTTTCTCTCTAATGACTGTAACTAGTGAGCGCACAGCACGGTGATTTAATTACGACTGAAGGTAGTGCTTTCTGCCACAGCAGCTGTCAGCAACTACAACGCAGCAGCAGCAGCAGCAGCAGTGCATTTGTGCAGAGGAGTTCAGCATTTGCAAGCAGGAAGGGGTCGATGGGTGGACGGTTGCATGGTGATTGCAAAATGTACAATAGGCTGCCTCTGAAGTTGGTGTTACGTATTCTAGTCTGTGCGCCCTGTGCAACATATATGTATAACGAGGATGAATAGTAGGATACACAACCGCTCCTCTGAATACAAACAGAGTATCTTAGGGTGTAGAGAACGAATTTACCATTATTACTTCCCATTTAATTGTCCCATGTAGCTGAAATATACATATGAATACATATACTGAGTTATTTGGAAAGGATTGCCGGGGTAACTGACATTAAACAGTATTTGAAAGTCCGAAATGTAGGTGTAAATTACTGAGGGATATGCATTGAAGATACGCGATATGGATTTAATCCTGTACCTATTCTATGACATATTTGAGCTTAATTTCTGTCTAGGTGAACTTAAGGTTAATATGTGGATTAATTGCAATCAAATTGTCACCTTCAATCAACAGCTTGTATCAAATAAGGGGATGATGTAAGTTTAAAGGGAGCTGGGATAATAAAAGTCTGTTTAACAGGCCCGCAATTTTTTTTATAGAAGTTTCTCCTTTTCTACATAGTTAAATATGTTTTATAAAATATTCAATTCTCTGCGTTAAAAACTCTTCAACATACTGAATAATAGCTTACAAATGTACACCAGTAAGTCAGCCACCCAGGGTGAGTGATTAAAGGACTATTGTCTGTCAGTAGTTGCTGCATTTATTTTTTGTTGCTGCTATGTACTCTAAAGCAATTGTCCTATATGACAGAAAAATAATTGACACATGAATGCTGAACGCTAACTCTATTGTCTGTTGGATTAATTGGCAGCCGTTTGTTCAAAATATTGGGTTTTCGCAATGGCTTCGATGATAATGGACCATACAGAAATATAGTGACACACTGATCTGGCGGATGGTAAATTTATTTTCCTTTTTTCAGCGGATTTTAATTTGTGGAGAAACCATAGATGCGAAAGTTATTAACTATTCATCACAGGAATAAAGGATGGAAGAGGTGAATGGTATAGAAATTCAATAAGGGATTTATCAGAATTTCTGCACGGAAACGAAGAACGAATGTACGAATGTATCTATTACCGGAACGAATATTGAGCTGTAGGCTAATCACTGTATTTGAATGCGGTTTGTACCAGAGTATAGAGGCTTTATTGAGTTTTATGATTAAACTAATTGGCTGCTACATGAATTATAGGTCAGTTTGAGAGATAAGCTCATGTAAAAGAGCTTCTAATAAATTATAAATAAAAGGATGAATACAGTGAAACTAATTGAATGCCCATGCAAGTAAGGTACAAGTATCTTGTAGCCCGCAATCTGCATGAACTTTTTAAGGACCTACTAACCTCGTTTTTTTGTATCCCTGTGAGCACACGTTTATTACCAGGAATATAAGGAAGTGTAAAGCAATTCATACACGGAGCTACCCACAAGAGAGAAACCTGATCTTAAGTCACCACACTATACGAGTAGCATCACCTCGAACATATTTCAATGGCGGTTCGGTTGCGGTATACATTTTACTGACCATTTTGCAAGGAGTTCATGATAAATTACTATATACTGAGCATGCTGGTCGACGAGGCATTTCAGTCTCCTTCACAATAATTTGTGTCCGTGTGTATGTAAGATACAAAATTATTTTTTGTGCATAAGTTATGGTTGTGTGCTTGAAACCCGAAGTTACACTTGCGTAGCAAAGTGTGCGAAACATGAGCAAATTCAAATCAGCGATGAGTCCGTGACTTCAATTACTTACCAGTATTATTACCTTTATGTTGCTCGCATGTAACTTTTAAAATATTTAATCCCTTCCTCATATAAAGGGTTATCGGTTTCGTGACAATATTTTATCTTAAAATATTAATCAATATTGGTAATAATTATTAATATGTGTTTTATATTGGAATTAAGAGGTTCTCATTGATAATTTTTTTTTTAAATATAACAACAATATAATGTATTTATTAACACAAGTCGAAAAGAGCATAACAGTGGCTTATATCATCGGAATCTTGGCAGCTACGTTGTAAAATTGAATAAAATACACAACCACAATGGAGCGCATTTTATATAAATGCTGAATAATTGTGCTTATGTTTTAGCGGAACATAGCCCCTTTCTCAGGGGCCTTTTGAAATTGTTAGTATACCCTAATAAGTCTTAGATTTTAGAGATCTTAAAGAAAAACATTCGATGAAAGATAACCAATATAACACCAGAAGTATTGAGAAAAGTGATGGAAAATGGCAAAATGAATCAACTTTGCGTCAACAAAGAAGGTAGAAATACATCCATATACAGTGCCGTTCGAAAAATGTTGGTCGAACATTTTATTACCCTTTTCGGGCGCAGTTCTTGGAATTTATGAGAGCTACGGGGTTTTTTTTGCAATAGGTAGCAAAATGCCATTCAAATAGTGCATAAAAGTCGATGTTATTATGAATAAGAGGTGCATTTAGCTCGTGATAGCAGTCCGAAACGAACCGAAGTAATTTAGTGAAACAAAATGGGAAAAATCAGTTCGGAGTGCAAAGCTAATATTTTGTGTCTGTCACGTCTCAATTTGACAGCACGTGAAATTTTTAGAAGATTAAATGTTGCTCAACAAACTGTGACATGGAATTTAAAAAAATATCGTAACACCGGAACTACCAGAGAATGAAAGGCTCAGGGAGGCCAAAAAAGATGATCCCAGTGGAAGATCGTTTTTTGGTGCTGTACAGCCGTCGGCAGCGGTTCAAGACTTCGGGGGATCTTAAAAACGATCTGTGTCGAGCTACAGGAAAAATAATTTCGTCAAGCTCAGTAAAAGGCTCGTGAAAGCTGGACTTGGAGCACTCAAGCCAGTACTGAAGCCGAATTTTCCAAAAAGAGTCTGAAAAAAAATTACTCTGGGCTCAAGAGCATCTTAATTGGACTCAAGACATGTGGAACAATGTTAACTTTTCCAACGAATCAAAGTTTAAGCAGCATGTTGGAGATGGGAGGATTCTTGCACGAAGAGAACCAAAGGAAAGACTGAGCTCTGAAAGCATCTTACGGATGCCCCCAAAACTGAAGGTGTGATGGTCTAGGGATGCTTCTCTGGAGATGAAGAAGGTAGAATGATCTTCCTGAAATCGAAAGTCACTGCAGAAGTTTACCTACGGGTTTTGGAAAATGTATTAGAGCCCTCTGCGCTGGAGCTTTTTGGTGACACTTGCAACAGGACAATGCTCCTTGCCATACAGCCAAAATTGCAAGTATGAACAGGTTTTTTTTTTAATGTGAAAGACTAATATCAAGCTTTTAAATAAGCTGGAACTTTTATGACTAAAAATAATATTTGCATTTTTTTTATTATTTCTTAGGTTAAAAAGTACTTCGAAGAAAATAATGTCGATGTTGGCCTCCCTACAGTCCAGATCTCAATCCAATTGCGAATATCTGGTCAATAATGAAACTTAAGGTTGCGAAGAAGCGTCCAGAGTCAATTGAAAACTTAAAAAATTTACTTATCCGGATCTGGAACACCATACCTGCTTCCACATGGAAAAACCTATATGAGTCAATGTCTCGCCGATGTGCAGCTGTAATAAAAGCAAGAGGAGTTCCAACAAATTACTAATTAGATAGAGAATGTTTCTGAGAAGCAATAAAAAAAACAAAAACACTGCACCAATAAAGCATTTTTCTTTAATCCATAAAATGAGGCAGGTACCTAAAAAAAACATTTTTCGGTCTAACAACTTTTTGCTCCCGTGACCGCGTTTGAAAAATTTCAAAACTCTAAAAGTATCATGAAAGGATTGAAACCGCATAAGAAAACAAATCCTCATTAAAAAATATGTAGTTTTTGCAACAAATTTGACAAAATTCGAAAAAAAAGTTTGACCAAAATTTTTCGAACGGCACTGTATATATGTTTCAGTATAGTTATCGCTTTTCATTTCATTTAAGACTGAACAAAAAACATTCTCATGACGAAAAATTACTTTAAATTCACTGGTCATCTGCAAGGCTGAAAACCAACCCCAATTATGAGTTCTATCAATGAAAAGCCACTCGTTACCCTATTTGCAACCATTTTAAATTCCTCATAACGTGTCAGTAAAAAATTTTATAGCAGTATAAAAAGAATTAAAAGCACATTGTATCTCACATTATTCCAACTTGAGTGCCATTAAAATTATCGATTTATCACAAGACATTCAATTTATTATTAACTACACTACTAGTATACAATGTGGTCTTGGCGCGAAGGTTATTGATCCTTAAATGAACACTATCAGCCATAATTAAAACCAAACTCTGATGAGATTCCTATCTTCCGTCTGACGATGGTGCAGTTTCATGTTTGATTACCCTTGTGTACCTCATAACTTTCATCCAGATTTGAAACACTATGCAATATTGCGCATACAAAAAAAAATAGAAAACAAACGGAAAATTGTTGCAACCCCAGCGGTTTGAAAACGATACTCGTACATACACGTAGTGAAGACTTCACAGTGTACACAAACAACATGTTGTCATTTTCATTTTTCGCTCAAGCAAAAAAAAAAAGGAGCTCAATATTTACACAATAAAGCTGAGCAAACAGGAAATGAGTTTTTAATCCCTTCTCTCCATCTGTATTTCAAGGACGAAATAATTGCCCAAGAAAAGTTCTCTTCTCCCATAAAATATCATACATTGCACTTCGATTTTGGGGTGATTGGTGAAATAAAGAAGGAGCACACAAGAAATGCAGTCCTTTTGCTACCAATGGTTCCGACAGATTCCTATAAATTCAGACCATATGTGGCGTTCAGTGAGAAATTTTGTCACCCGAGAGTTCCAAATGCGTGATACGGATGCCACTGTTTCGCCAAAGGCAGGACCGTCATTCTCCTTGCTTCTCTAGATTTGTCATCTCCTATTTTCACATCCATTTCCGGTTTTCTTTGAAAATCCTGTGCACAATTTTAGTGTTCATTGCATGTGGGGCACACGAAATAGCACTGAAAATGATACTCGCCTTTACATCCTCGACGATCACCAATTGCCGCTGGTGAACGTGTGGGTTGAAGGAACTCCATTGGCCAATAGTCGTTCCGTCCAGCATGCTAGCGTAAACTATCCTCGCTTTAAGTGTTGATTTTTTTTTTTTTTTCTTCAGAAGCTCTCAAATGACTTTTTATTCTTCTGTTTCTCCTCGAACCTCGTCGTCGGCGTTTGTCGTCCTGGTTGTGGGTACGAAATCCTTGAACGACCACCAGGGGGACAACTCAGCGTAAAACTTTACGTTTCTTCTGTGTTCTCATTTCTTATACTTTTTTGTCTAATATCTTATGTAGGACACGATGTAAACAATGATAGCTTTGAGGTGTAGACATATACAATTGTTGCTGGGAACTATTGCAATTTTTGTTATTCTGCTCTTTATCCTTCCTTTGCTTTTTGTTAAATAATAACCAACGTACGGATAAGTTGTTGGTCATTGCTTAAATGGTAAAGAAAAAGACGATGGAAAGGAGTAGCTTTCCAGGAAGATGACAAGTGCTGCAGTGCAAGAAAAAATAGAAAAAGGAAAATATTGCATAAAATGTACAAACTCTGTGGAAAACTTTTTTTTTCAATTCAATTGCGGTTAAGCATGCTTGCTTATGTTTCGTTTTTTTTTTTTTTCTCTATATGTATGTTGAATCTTTTGTTAGGTGCAGTATTTGGAAATCCTTAAGACCCTTTCATCCATTGTGTGCGTCATTGTGATGGCGCACGGAAGAGCTAGAGTGATGAAGTGAAATGTTTGCTTTTGATGCTTGTATGGTGTGCTAGTGGCTGGTGCTATCTATGAAACTGGATCAAGTGAAAAGTGGTGTGAAAATAATAGAAACTATGTACTAAGTGGTACATTGATGCTGCTATTGTGTCGTTTTTAGGTGGTAAATTCGAGTTTGCTCAAAATGTTGATACTTATTTGTTGGGGGAGAAATGCAATTGTATTAATATTTTCTAAGAGGAAACAAGACTTGGTTCGTTAAATTGTATTTTTTTATTTAATACGTGTCGGATATATACTGAGCAGACATTGTTCGTTGCAAGAATTGTATAGAAACAAAAGTCATCCATCCGTGTGAACTATGAGCAGGTGCGCTCATACAATACGAGATGAACACTAAACGTGTAGTTGCTTAAACTGCTTATAATAAAGATATAGCGTCAAAGTTTTGGAAGATTTTCATTAAAGGTAATACAGCTGTGGTATGTCAACAGATAAACAGCATCCAAGAACCGATGTTGTAATGCAAGTCGAAACTAAGTCGTGTGCATCATAATATCAGCTACAGTTTGAAAATTATACGCTTATCGATGTTATCTGTAACAGAATTATATTCTAAATGATATTTGAGATATACGAGTATAATTTTCTAAGAAATTGCTTTCTAAATTCTGCCTTTCTAAGGGCTACAAAGTCGCTCGGATTACTTACACAGTTGAAACTTTGAACACCTTTACTACGGATCTCGACTTTTGATTTTCGAAATGCACTGTGCTGCACACTCTTTATAATTTGCTAAGTAATTGCTTCTTAAATTATGTCTTCCCAAGGGTTACAGAAGGAGTGGGAGCTAGGAGAATTTCACTACTTCCAAACACCACAGAAGTGCATATCTCAGATTATAGAAAAATGGTAAGTTGTTCGGAATTATTGAAACCTGGATCCCCAGAAATGATGTGTTGTCACATCAGTCTCCCTAATATGAAACAATCGTGACCACTTAAGCAACTTTAATCAGTTGTTTAGTGTTGTTTGATCGTCCAGCGCGCGCCAAAGGGATTATGAATACCCTTATATTTTTTTAGCACATGGGCGTTTAGGAAAATGGGGAAGAGGAACAGAGCCTGTGCACGTTGGCTTTAAATATTTTAAGGAAACGAATCCCTATATTTGACAGTACGACCGAAGTTTAGCTTTAGGGTGAACTAATGTGCATTCGAAGCACGTCGCGTATTGCGGGTGAAATTTAGAAGGGAAGGAATGCAACTGGCTATTTCGCTGGAGCATTTTTTATGAAAATAGCGATAAAATAGGGAGAGACACGAGACATTTCTCAGATGTTCAAGTGAATGTATGGAATTCATAATGTCTCTATCACCTATAAGTTTTAACGTGTACCCTGTCTAGAATGTGCAGAACAGTCTTGGGTGCACTAGACCAGATATGGGCGTTATATTTCAGCTTAAGGCGGATGAATGCTTGTAAATTGAGGCCAGATCAGACGGGGTAAAATATTTCTTGCACCGTTTAAGGAATCCTTGACGTTTTGCAGCGTTTTTGGCGACCTCGAATATATGATCGTTCTATCGATGATGGTTATTAATACACATACCGAGAATGGCAAGTCTTTTGGTTTCAATGATGCAAGTACCATCCATGGATAATTGTTGAGGGTTTTGGTTTCGCTTAAGAGACAGAAGACAGCATTATGTTTTGGAAGCATTAAATTCCACTCTCTTGGTTGAACCCCTTATGATTATGCTGTCCACGTCGGAATTTAATGTTTTTTTGGTTTCATGAAATTGAAGCATATAGAAATATGTCATAAGAAGTATCACTGGCATTGTACATATATATTCAAAATGCTGACATTTATAATACTCCTCATCTTTGCCCACATAATCTTTCATACTAATATAACACCATTTATACATTCCGGGTATTTTTTCGAGATACTTAAATCCACTGGACACACTGATTTCCTCTTCAAGAAACTAATGAAGTAAATATTAAGATACCAGCACATATCGAATAACTTTTGTGAGTCTGATGAGTAATATCAATACTTTGAATCGATATTACTCAAATAACTACGTATCGATAACTTACGGATATCTTTACAACTATAGCATTTTTTTTATAATTTGCGCGCACCAAAGGGAATTTAAATACTCTTAGACTATTACAGGGCACATGCGTTATGTAGATAGACAGATAGAGAGAAAAAGAAGGAAAGATTTGGTGTAGTGGTTTGAAACTCAGGTAGTATTAGTTTTCTGTGATCTCCAAGGTAACGTACAGATAACTGGGGAGCATTTTTGTTTTGCTTTCAATGTCCTTGCTCATGATTCACAGTATTTTTGTCCGTCCTCCTGATGTCATCATCACGATCAAGTTGCATTTTCAACCATATGACCACCCTACTGCCAGTGTTATACCTTCGCAGTAGAGTTGACTTAGCTTTCGCACTTGATAGATTTTCCTATTTATTTTCTCCGAAATAAATAGATGATTCTTGATATCAGGATTCGAACCGTGAATCTGCAGCGTGACAAGCGATGATGTTACCACTACACCACGGCCACCCTCAACTTACAAGCGGTGGGGTAGCAGTAGCCCTGGAATCGGATTAGGAAATGAATTCAGGTCAAATAAACTGATAATAACTAAGAAAACATAGTAACAACGACTTTTTTTGTTGAATAATTCGTGGTAAATCAAATTTTATAGCAATAGGTTCAGCAGTACTTCAGTGAATTGCTGCGTTGTAAAACGTGTGAAATAGAGAAATTGACTTAAGTGGTAAGTCTATTTGTCTATTTCTACACATAAGAGTATAAAGTATAAAGTTGATTCTCCCCAATATCTTTCAATCTTATTAGATCGGGATAAGTACTGCTTTAATGAAAATGAATCTAGCTAGAATTGTGCAAAAAGTGTAAATGTATAGTCTTTTTGTCAGGATGTCAGTTCGCGTCAGACTTTCAAACTATTGATTCTGTTTAAAAAATTGTATTTCCATTTCATTAAATTAATTTAATCTAAGGCATTTTTTTTTCGAAATTTTCATTAAGCTGCTATAATAACCGGCGGAATAATCAATAACCATCTGAGGTTCTTCGCGAATAATGGTAGTTCTATTGTTTCTTTGAAATGATAACATGACCCTACGAGGTAGAACAACATGGTGTTCCATTGGCTTATAAGCGTAAACAAATCAATAGAAAATCTGTAGGTGTCATATACCCAATGTATACGGTTAGCCCCACATTCCACTTTTTCCTCATATGATACATTATTTTAATCATTTTATGTCATATCATACCATATCTAATATGTCAAAAACTTTATGACTTATGGCTTAAGTTTAAAAAAAAGGCAGCATGGACTACAAGTTTGTTTTCTACAGAAGAATTTGTTAGCTAAGAACCTAGACCTACAAATCTACTGCTCAGCATTCTAAGGAAAATAAAAGATTCATTTGATCCTGATATCTATCCGCACTACGCTTGTCGTATTATAAAAAAAAAAACTCAATATTTGCGTTTCATTTACCACGTTTCGTTTAATTTCGAATTAGCGTTAGCGCTCTTGCCATAACAGAAATAAATTGATTGCATTCTCGATCCTAACTTCAGATAAAAAGAAATTCTAAAATAACCCAATTTGCAAACTCAACACCATTAATACCCATCCGAGTCAAATTGTCAAATAATTATGCACATCTACATATGTACATTGGTACAAAACTGATCTGCTCATCTTCGTATCCTTGTCGACATTTAACCCACAAACTATTCACTGCGCGTATTTCTATTTGTCCTCGATATTTACTCTTTTTTCAGTTCAGCGAGATTATCTTCAGGCGCATTAACAACCCCTTCGTGCACTATCTCGCCGGGCATCCATCCACCTGGTATGCAGAGGATGTTCTCCCTGTATAAAATTGCTTCGGCAAATTGCACATATTAAATGCTGATTCGCAATCAAGGATGTCATTTATTTAATAGCCAATACCACGCGAACGTGTTCCGGCAGAGGTACTAGGTGTCCTTGTTTCTGAATGTGTGCAGTTTTTAAATTGATGCCAAATGCATCCTAATGAGGACGAATATCAAGATTGTGCGTTATTTGTCGAAAATATCCATGTGAATAATGCCATAAGTGTTAGTGTTGAAAATGGAAATCGAAAAGTTTTTGATTAAAAGTTTTTTTCTTTTCCTATTTGTGTTAACCACAAAGCAAAAAAAGAAAAACAAAAATAAATGGAAGCGTACTCAACGAAATTGATTTTTCGTTGAATAACAATAGAGAACAAATTCATAAATCACGCAAAGAGTAAAGTGCTGTTGTTGAAGGGGGTTGATTGGGGGTGCCTTTGAATGGAAGTAGAGAGCCTTTTAGACTAATTAGATGCAAATCGCCAGCAATGTAAAGAATTTGTGATTTCATCATGAGCGAACGCTCATTTGAAATAGAACAAACAAACGAACACAGTGATTGAACTTGAAACACAAACAGAACGTGTGTTTGTTCAACTGTAAATAGATATTAATGCATATAGGGCATATAATACAAATATTTCGGTCGAACGAGCACACCTTTGAAGAGGTGATGCAGTGCAGCGGATGTAAACATACCCTAAGATCGATCAATAGTGCGATGATTTATGGATTTTTTGTTCAAATTGCGAATTGAAGAACCTCCTTGACCTTATTTATATCCCTATTGTTTGGACTTTTTTGTTTTACTTGTTTTTCCACCCCCTCCAGCAATATCTGCTATGTTGGTATTGTTCATTGCTATCGTCAACAGGAATGCAGAATGCAGGCGAAAAAAAATAAATCCGTTGAATGCTGAAATTTGAAGTCGAAGAACAAATCGAAATTATGCAGAGGTGCCAAAATAACTTTTCGACAAGTGTACGTTATACTCGTAAGTGCATTTAAATGGATTTGAAGGATTCTGATCAGACTGCGCCAATTGCAAATTGGAATTCAAATGGATGAACAAAAAATAATTCAACTCTAATTGAACACGAGTACTGTTGGAGGATGATTCCCTAAGTTAAGAGATTTTTGTAGATCTTTATTAAAATAAATCGATTTCCGAGAAGCCAACTTCAAAAACATAGACTACGGGCTAAATTCGATTTTACGAAGCATTTTGCGCGTACCGGCACCATAGAGCTAATATTTCATTCCGTACTGCGAGTAAGTAACTAGTATGTGTCTTTTATATGCATTGAGTCCCAAATCTTATTTGATAATGCAAGACATGGATTTCTGCGATATCTTCATTTCTCGTGACAATTTTTTTTTTTCTCCTCGATTTCCGATGAGTCCTGGCTTTAACAGCTTTGATTGGCAGGCGTTCTGACAGTGCGAAGGCGTCCGGATATTTGATTAGTTACTCCACCAGTGTTCTCAAATAATTTAACAGTTCGATACGCAAAATTCTGGGTGATTCCAAGCGGTCACAAGGTCCGCAAAATACCGTCTCTTTCCATATTACACTTGTGAAGGCCAAATACCACAACACGGTTTTCAATATCGCCCGCTCCATATTTACGAACGATGTTTGTATAAATCTTTTTAGGCTTTAACTTAGTATGAATATCACTCATTGAACGCCTGTCAATATAGAATGGATGTGTTCAATACCAGTTTCACGACAAGTGCGTGAATAGAATGATTGAAAACTATATGTAAATGTTAACGTTTCCACTTCTGAGGACGAAAATCAAAAAGTCCTACCTTGCTGATAAATTATACAATTGATATTAACTTCTCGCAGCCACTCGTGATATTTGTCGCTAGTTGGGACCTACAGTTTTATGTCATTTTTGAAGGGAAATTTTTTTGATTAAAACAAGAAGAGGTAGGACAGTGAGAAAATTTTTTTGTGTTTGCCTTTTCTGAGACTCGAAACTTGAGAATCCCGATCAGTGATCGAGCACTTAACCACTGAACCCCCTATAGGCAAACATAAAAAAAGACAAAAAAAACCGAAAGATAAGTAGTGTGCTATATCGCCCTATAGAATAGGGCAGTATGTTTTTTTTTTGCTATTTTATTTTGTAATTTTTTAGTTTAAAAAAAGGATTTTTTTGATTTTTTTCTATTTATTGATAATCAGTTTTCTTCAATTAAATAAATGTTTACATAAATAAATAATGAAACATTATTAGAAAATTGCACAAAGATGAAAACATTTGATCCAAGGGCAGGTAACGATACTGCTATAGAAATGACTTTAGCCACTAACGCTCTACCAACTAAGCTATCCTTGGATCTAATTTTCTAACAACATTTCATTCTTTACATTGATATTAATTCATTGAAAAGAATGGCTTGTAAGGCTGATTATTACCAATAAATAATGAAAAATTAAAAAAAAAAAAATGATATGAACTTGTGACTATCGAAGCAGTTTTGAATAGTTAACACAAGCGTTAGCCAACTCGGCTACTCCGGTGTTGTCCATGACTATAGCTATTCTAGTCACTAATCATGTAAGTACACAATGTATGTCTGTGAATCGGACAGAATTGAGTAGAAGGATATCCATTAATAAAAGCATACTTATTGTCTTCATAATTAGGCTTGGAACGATACCCTTATCGATATTTCAGGTGGTTTTCATTGCCATGAATTTGGCGTCTTTAAAAATAAGATATATGCAATATATAGAAAGTAAATTAGTACGAACTGGACAAAAATAGACGTCTTAACAACAAATCTGTAACTATCTATAAAAAAATGCCATATAATACTAATAGCAATACTTGGATGACACCGTGTCTATGGAATTTTGTTTTTGAAAATCTCAACGAAGAACGCTCAACTCGATATTTCCACAAGCAATTAATAGTAAATTAATATCTTCTAAGATTAAATATTACAAAAACATTAAACAAAAATAATTTCCGCGAAGAAGTTTGTAAACAAACGTTAAAAATATGAACGTAATAAATAAAAGGCTTATTTCGGCGTATGCTGAGGTCAATCTGCTATACTTCTTAATTTTTATTTTTTAATTTTGCTGGATGTGTGTCGACCCAAAAAGAAAATTAATTTCATACCTATATTTAGATAAAGTCATTTAATTTTCTTAAAATAAATCTCGGTTGTAGACATATTTTGAGTACCAAAGCAGGTTAATTTAGCTGCCTCGATGAGAATAAGTAACCCTCCCGGTTAATTGAACAAATTGCACAGCAAAACCATTGAGATAGTTATCCCGAAAGTACTCAGTTCTTTAACTGTAAATTCTTCAATTTTTATCGTACGTCGTGTATTTCTAAATTTAGGTAGTTTCTTGGGAATGCATTTTCAAATAATTTTATTTAAAAGTGGAGGGACGAGGTTCGCGACAGTTTTTTCTCAGTACTTTTTGTGGCATTCATAGTGTCCAGAAATTTGTCAACAGAGTGAGATTTGTGTCAAATGTGGTTTCTTTTCCTCTTTTTAATGTTAAGTATGTGTTCAGTTTTAAGCCGGGTTTTCATTCCGCGAAATATACAGTAAACTAGTAGAAGCAGATTAACATTAGGTTATCATTTAATCGAACAGCAATGAAGTGCTGTTTAACCAGCAAAATAAAATTATTTCATTTGGAATTTAATAGTCTTTCGATCAACAGAAAATTATTTTTTGATCTGCAGAAAAAAAAAAACAAATGAGAAGACAAATTAATTATTCGATCAGCAGAATATAATTTTTTGACTAGCAGAGGTTAGTTTGATGAGCAGAAAAAGTAGAAAATAGCAAATATTTTATTGAAATAATCTGAAAAATTGATACATATAAGGGCAACATTTTTGATTTCGAGATTTTGATGAAACTTGAAATTATTATAAGAGAAAATCAAAAATTCGTTTCCATCCATTCTGTCTGTATGTATAGCTGTAACAGCTCGACGGGTTCTTATGGAACTTTATATCTGGGGTCTTTGGATCGAGAATTTTAATTTATAGAATTCGTATATTTGATCGACATTCAAAATAGTTTGTCTACGCGATACCAGGAGTAGTCAACAGCGTCTTCCACTGCACGGATATATCTACACTGGTTATGAATGAATCAAAATGAATTTGGGTCCACTGCAATGCCTGTAAAATCTTCTCACCAAAATTTTCAAACTTGAGTTGAAGAGCATTTGAAGTTATTTTGTAATAAGTTTTCACTGTGTTAAGAGAAAGTACTTAAGTATGGAAGATAATTTTTAGATTCGAGCGAAGATACAATAAACTCGTATGTAGCTAGCGAAATTGAAATATCTATGGAAAAGAAATCAAAGACTGGGTCGTACATGCTTGTATATACGATGTTCGTTTGCAAATTGTTCAGATTTCAAACGAAGCCAAAATCGCTAAGAAATGAGATTTTTATCTGACTATTTTCCAAAATGACATTTCAAAAAAGTTCTTTAGCTTTTGAAAGCATTTTACTAAAACACCAATTATTTCGCTTCTCATCGATCTTATCAGCATCGATTTTAGTCGATTACCTAAAATATTAAAGAGACTGATGCGTCATTATTTATAGTAGGTACATCACAGCTCAGAAGTTTTGCTTGATTCATCAAACACTATTTACAACAAAAACATTCCCTTTAACTTAGTAATTTTAGATGCATCTTCTAACAATAGCTACACTTAATGCTAACACACAACTGTGATAAAAATAGAATCTCCATCTATATATTTCACAAAACATACTTGATAGCATACCCTAATACCAGATCCATAAATTCCAAGTCATTGTTATTGCAGTTAGTCTTTTATGGGCTCCGAATACTACTTTAGCTGGTTATCAGCAGCAAGTGTCGCCAACATCAGTGCTTAACATTCTGCAATAAAGTACTTTTACTATTTCCGTTCTCCTGACTATATCCCATCAGCACCGTAAAGCCCCATGTTAAACAAAACAACCAAATTGTCATAAACAAAAAAAAAAAACAACAAAAAAAAACACAGCACGATTAATCGAACCTTTGCTATAAATTAAGTTACCGTTTGCTCTTTAGTGTGATGACGTTCGTGCTGTAAGTTCATTAAAATCATATTTCCGCATAAATCAATGAATGTGTCCTTTCTATGGTCGCGCAGACGACCCCTATATTAGATGGAAAGAGAAATTAAATAAAAAAAAAAAAAACAGAAAATGTGAAGCACGTCTAGGACACGCATGCCTTGCCAACATATATCGCACCATTACCATTTTTCTCTCTGTGCAAACGACCTGTTCTTTTCATTGAGGTATAATAATAATAATAATTGCACTTTCATAAACAACACACTCGGGTCTCGGTTAGAAATCTTGTATAAGTAGGGTGCTGCAGAGCACGCTGTACCCTTCACACATATATATTTATGTACATCGTTTCAACCCCTCTGATGTAGGATGGTGAAAGACACTGAAAGATCCAGTGAAGTTTGTCATGACATTTTCATAAATCAATTTTCTACCACCCGAAGCGTTTGCCATCAACAGCATAGATTATGACGACATTAAGGGTAAAAGATGGAGATTTACTACCCTGCACCTCCCCCAGTATCGTAGCAAAGTGGGAGTAAACAAAAAGACACAAATAAGCAAACAAAAACTTAAACTTGACCAAAACAAGAAGAATAAAACGACAAAACAACAAATCGAAAGAATGTCCCTTTTCTTAATGTGAACGGAATGCAATGCGGTGTTCGCTCCGGGTAGCACTGTATGAATTAATTAGAATTCTCAATCTGATATGCAAGAAAACAAGAAATCAATTTGTACAAAGCTTTACTTTAATTACGTGACATGACATGAAATAAATTCCTTTCAATGGTACTGAACGGTGCTTTGCAAATTCCTTTTCAAACTTTGAAGGGTGAAATATCCGTTGATGAACATGGAATATGAATATCTTGATAAACTGAAGGAATTTGTCAGACGAAGATTGCTTCGTTTTTGCAACAAATTACTGTGCGATTTAAAAACATGCAGAAATGTTGCAATCCTTCTTGAAAGGATCGTCATCATATGAATATTTTTCAAATTTAATTTGTATATGGGTTAAAGAATTTTTAGTCAGTATAGTTTTTTATGCACTAGAAGGATGTTTTATTTCATACGAAAAGATTATGGGCTATGTGTACTACACTTGAAAGGATTTTTAAGCTGACAAGTCATGCTGAATATTTTAATTAACATAATTTATGTTAGATACATCAGTTTGAGACTTCGAAATAACACTTACATCTTCCTTATCCAAGAGCTGAATGACATAAGTAGTTTTTGATTGGCCTACCAAAAATTAAGAGCTCACTATCGGATTGACGAAGACACATCACTGACCAGTGAAGGTTCAATTATAAGCTCGAACGATTTAGCTTGAATGAATCTACCCAGCGAATTTTAATATGTAAAAAATATTTTTATATTTTTACTGGCTCCTAACGGGTGGGCTATCTTCTGGTATCTTTCTAAATCACATTTTCTTTTGACACTAACAGCTCTTTCGCACTCAAAAACTTAATTGAAACACAATACCATACGAGTATCTCCGCGATACGGAATGAATCGATTTACGCTTGAATAACTTTGGCAAATATTGAAAACTTATTTCCAAAGTGAGTGCTGTGTTGCCGAAACAGTGCGAATTTTGGAAACATTTTTGATCGAAATAATGCACCAACCTACTGTACGCAAGTTTGTGAAGAAAGTTCGTGAGATTGGCATGCTAGTTGATAAGACAAGTTATACTCGTGTTCGTCCTGCGCGCTCAGCCGAGAAAGTGTGTGCCTAAAGCCGATAATTCAACTCGCCACAGATCTCAGCAACGGAATATTAGCAGCACTAGACTGAGGAGAATTATGCATAATGACCTCGGATTATTCCCATACAGGCTAACAGGGTCCAACTGACTCAGAAATTCAAGCAAAATGACCTCCCGCTTCGTTATCGCTTCTCTGTTTGAGCTTTAAAGCAGCTCGAAATTGACATTGATTTTGCTAAAAAAAAAAAAAAAAAAATCAGATGAGGCGCATTTTCAACTCGGTGTCAATGTGTCGGTGTCAAACAAGCAGAACTGTCATATTTGGGACTCGAAAAACCCACACTAAATCGTAGAGAATCTAATGCATCCTTAGCGTGTGACTGTTTTGTGTGGTTTGTGGAATGGCGGCAATATTGCCCCATTTTTCTTCGAAGATGAAGATGGCAACAAAATTACGGTCAACGGAGAGCGCTACAGAGTACGAGTACAGTATAGCCAGAAACTGAGGAAAAAGACTTAATCGATTTCTGGTTCCACCAAGATGTGCCATACAAGCCGTCCAACAATAGATCTATCATGTAATCAGCCGCTTTGATGATGTTGCTTGGCCTCCGCGGAGCTTCAAATCGCAGCTTTCATTGGACTTTTCTTTTTGTGGGACGATATTAAAGACCAATGTTATGCTGACAATCCACAATATTGATCGAGCTATTCGTGAAATAGAGCCCCGAACTATCGAAAATATACTGCAAAATTGGGTTGACAAGATGGGCTATCGCCAAAATTAAATTATTTTCCATAAATAATCGGAAAGTGTACTCTTTTCAATAAAGCAAAAATCTTTTAAAAAAATGTTATATGGATTTTTTTTGTATAGCAATTTTTAAAAGAAATCACCAGGTGGCCTCTATCTTCAAAAGAGAATCTCAAAAATGTAGGTCTCGCAATTGTGTCTGTCTGTCTGTCTGTCTGTCTCTATACCTCGGGCTGCAGTCTAAATGGCTAGACAGATTTTTTTAAACTTCATATCTGTGGTCTGTGGGGTAATGCCCAGAGGCAGAATTCGAAATTGAGTTCTAGCCTCAAAATTAACGGTTTCTCAAAAACGGTTTTTGAGATAATATGGACGTTTGCAATAAGACTGCGTACCCAGTTTCTCGCTCAAAATTCGAATAACGGTAATTTACTTATTAGCGGGATTGCGAAAATTGGCTATATCTCAGATATGGCTGAGGTGATTTGATTCAAAATCAATTCCTACTTAATTTTTGACATATGGTGCTCAAATTTTTGTCGAAAAAGTTTTTCAGTGTTTTAACTGCATAAGCATTTGGCGAGAAAGTCAATTTTTGTTGGTCGTTATCTAATTGACTTAAAGTTGAAATCTAAACAATTTTCAGACGAATAGCACATATGGAGCAAGTGCGTGCGACCCAGTCTTGCTCTTTATTTTATGTTGTTTCCAATCTTGACATTACTATAATAGAGGAACTGTCTGTTGGTCTGCAGCCAAACGGCTGGACGGATTTTCTTCTATGTAACTTTATATCTGGCATCTAATTAACGGTATTTACTTAAAGCCAATTGTAAAAAATTGTAATTTTTCGAAATCTGCTTCAAACATTTCGGTAAAAATTTATAGGTTAATGAACAGTTGCAAGAAAACTGCTACTGAGTTTTCACTAAAATTGCGAAAACAGGTACTGTACTTACTAATGTGCTTGTGACGGATATGGATGAGAAGATTTTATTCAAAATTCATATCTAAAGTCATTTCTGACATATATGCAATTTTTTAACATGTGCGCAAAAAGTTTCATTATATTTTTTTAAGGCATTTTACGAAAAAGACCAATTTACCAATTTGGCTTAAATTTCAAATCTGGGTAATTTACAAAAAAAAAAAAAAAACAGCACAAGTACGTGCGATCTGGTTGTGCTCTTTATTTCTAATGAAGTTTGTTGAATTAAAAAACTCAAAGGTAAGGCAAAGGCGGTGATAGTTTCCATCGAAATGCAATATACTCGTCCGAAAATTTCGGGTGATTCAGTAAGCATTTCAAAACGGAGCATTTCCAATACTAGTATATATGAAACCCCGTTTTCTATGTTTCACTCAAAATGCTTACTTTTTCTTTTATAACTTAATAACAATTAGGCATAAATTAGGTATGTTTTTAATATTTTCTTTTAAATATATTAGCTTGTGGCCGATCTAAAAAGAACTCTATATTCTACTTTCGAAAATACAAAAAGTAATGGAATATTTAGAGCCTTTGAGAATTTATAGAGTCTGGCGTGGTTTAATTAAACATAAATACATATATTTTAGGGAAAATCTCGAAATGGGACAACTTGGAGATACCCTGTGTCTTTACCTTATTCTTCGCTAACGTGCAAGTTTTTTTTTTTAATTTGCGCGTGCCAAAGGGGATATGAATACCCTTATACTACTTCAGGAAACGGGCTTTTTGGGGAAATGGGGAAGAGTCAGAGAGAAAGAAAGATTGGTATAGTTTTGACACTCAAATGGTATCAAGTTCCTGTAAACTCCAAGGGTAACGTTTAGTTAACTTTGCTTTGCTCTTATTATCGTTGCACATGATTCACAGTATTTTTTCCGTCCTCATGATAAAATAGAAGATTCTTGAAAAATGATGAAAATAGATGATTCTTAACATCAGGATTTGAACCGTAAACCTGCAGCGTGACAAACAATGATGAAAAAAAAAAATATTCTTTCGTGACATTTCAAGTTTAGCTGAACAAAAGGAGTCCAAAAATATTTATTTTTTTGATAAAGTTTCTTGAATAAATCAACTCAAAGATCAGGACATTGACGATGTTCTCCCTTTTAACTCTGAAACGATTATTGGCAAAAATTAAAAAAAAAAATGAGAAAATATAAACTTACGAGTATGTAAGTCTAAAATTATAACAAATCTTCTGGCACAAACATTTATTGAAAAATATTGGAATACACGGGGTGAAAAGTCACCATTTCTCACCCCAACTCCATCTGATTTTGATTATTTTCACAAAACGTGCTTGCACGTCCGACGTAATTCGAAAGTTTCATCAAAATCCGTTGTGCGTATGAGAAGCATGATTCGAATATTATATTCACCTTATATTTTACCACCACTTCATTTGATTTCAATTATTTTCAACTGGTACTTGTCAGCCTTATTCCACGAGCCAAATTTCATTGAAATTCATTCAAAAGTTCTTGAGGTAGGTGGCTAATAAGAGTGATTTAACGATTTTTGAAAACCCTCCCTCTCCGTCTCCGTTTACCCCACTCTCGCTTCAGCCGATTTTGACAGTTTTTAAGCAAAATTACCCCATATCATACATGTTCATATGTACGAACTAAATTTCATCAAAATGGTGGTTCTCAAGCGAGACTTGTGAAAACAAACATAAGGGCAGACATGGAACAAAAAGTGTTTGTTTGACTTGACCTTTTCATGTACGGCGATAGCTTTCTCTTTTTTCATGGATTAGAGAAAAAGCAATATGATACAGTTAAAATAACGGTACGGAACCGCATGAGCTTCGACTCTCACTTGACCAATCTTTTTAAATGTTCTCCTCATTTTCCTCATTGAAGATGGGAGAAAAACGTCTATGAGCAAAATTGTAGGTAGTGTAAAGCTAAATCGAATTGTGATCTTCAAAGTATTTGAATGTCTTTTAGTGTTGTTATGTAGAACAATAAAAGCAATAATCTTAATAAATGCAAAATAAAACCACGCAATATATTGCATTGTGCTTTTCATAATCTTGAGGTTGTACCACATGAAATGTCGAATTTTTTCTCATTTTCAAAGTGATGGTATCAAGGCAGAACTGAGTGAGTTGTAATTTCATAGTGCTCGATATTTGAAGTGAGTTAAAAATATGGTTACTTTTTCTCAAAATTGTGTTTAATATGCTGCCTCCTAATCAGATGCAAAACATTTTTCTTTATAAATTTAAACTTTCGCATAATGCATTGGAAGCAACTTGAAATATAATCGCTGTATTTGCGGAAAATAGCCGTCTGTTAAGCGATTTTTTTGTGAAGTTATAATCAAGTGATTTTAACCTTGAAAATGAACCCCATGGGAGTGTAGAAACTGTTGTTGATAACGACCTTCTGATAGCCACCGTTGAAGCTGATCAATTCAAATCAATAAAGTCAGTGAATTTGTATCTTTCCATAAATAATGAAGTGAAGAAGCTCCATAATTGGGCTGAACATTTGCTCTTCACTTTCACTATGGAACACAAATTATCAGTGTTTGAAACGGATCTTTACTTGTGACGAGAAATTGATACTTTTTTATAATCCCAAAATATCCGGACAGTGGTTTAATGCTGGGGATGCGCCGAAACAGGAGATGTTGCTCATTACTCCTTTCTGGGAGTAATGATAACTATGGAGAACTGTGATGTGATTCAAAGAATGAACAAAACATTATTCGCAAAAAAAAAAAAACAGCATTAGTCAAGAAAGCGACCACTCACATAGCAGTGAAAAAAACTCTTACACTTAGATAACGATATTCTCCAGCAGCCCCCATATGTCCCTGATATTTTACCAACAGAGTATCACCTTTTCAAGATTTCAGAGTCATTTCTTCGGAACAAATTTTGTTGTTACTTCAATGATTTTGCAGCGTCCAAAAACCTAAATTTGTTTAAAAAGGGCATATTTACTCTAGCATCCCGTTGGGATAGTGTTATAGAGTAAACAGTTCATATTTTCATATTTCATATGTTTAATGAATTCTGTTTTACATATAAATGAAATGTGTTCTTTTCTTACTAACAAATCAGACAATCGATTATTTTCCAAGTCATTTCATTATCGGCAAACCCCACAAGCGGACCAGTAGGGATGCAGTAAAGTGGGAGGGTTGTGATCATTCTACACCGGATCATAACTTCGCCGTAAGAAGAAGAAGAAGATTATTTTCCAAATGGCTCATATTGTCCATTTTCTTATAAATTGTTACATTCAAAGTTTATAAAGCAACATGCTTCTTCAAAAATATTAGACAACAAAAGTACTTCAATTCATCAATATCCAAGGAAATTTTGACAATAATATTATTGATTACTCGCTAAATTTTCTTTAAATGTAGATGCTCCTAGCATACTCGTAGGAAAATCCTTCAATAAAACTATAAACTCAAAGTATTATTTACCCCAATTATTACGAAATAATACACGAAATTATTTTTATTTAAGCCAATAATAATATCAAATTAAAACATTCCCCCCACTGAGAATCTCAAACAATTATAACTCAATTATAATTGTCTCCTTTGAAACTGAGTAGGTGCTACTTTGAGTGGCTTCATTTGGTAAGCAAGACATGAGCAGAAGATATGGTGGCACATAATTTAGGAAGGTATGTACCCGTATATTATTGTCACATTTAGAATTTGCAAATGAAGTTATAACCAACCCCCACTGTTATCTGTCAATTTTTATTATGCACACGAAAATAAAAGACTGCGAATGGTGGGAAGATATCCGCCCTCCTTATATAAAAAAAAAACACCCCTTTGATAAATGATTGTGTTAAAATTAGTCCTCGTAAAAATGTGTTTATGACAGAAGGATCCATACCGCTTGGACTTGGGATAAAAGCTAACAAAATTAATGACTTTATATCAGATGGAAAGTGTAAGGCCTGTCCGCCCCTTAAATATAAAAATATTAGGGGATGTGATCTACTGCTATGCCCTCTCTTCAAGTAAATCGCGTGTCAGCCATATGCTTTTAATTATACGAAAATATTATCCCCGAAATCGGCAGTCAGTCAGTTCGCTTACATCAAAACCTGCCACAAATTATAGAGGGAAGCCGGGTCCGGGACTGGGTCACATCCCTCCTTGCCAGGAATCAAAACGTTTCACATAATCTCTAAATAAAGCTCAGAAATGTTTCCGAAAAGAACGTGCTACAAAGAAAAAAATCTGAACGTTCTAAATTAAATCAACAGCGACAATGGCGGTGCTGAAATACCACCCACCCCCGTCACCGTCACCAGAAACAGATTAATTGTGATTTACTGTACGAGTGTTGTGTGTGAGCGCGCTGTCACCTATAGTTATACACCCAAAAATAAAGCACAGCATGTGACAGTTAAACACGAATACAACAACGCATATCAACAGGGATGAATTTGGGGGTTGGGCACCCTCAGGATCGTAGGCATAGGTATTGACATCGGCCGATCCCTAACTCCAGTATGTTACGGTTGTAGCTATTAAATATGGACACAGAAATACAAAGGCAAACCAAAAAGCATCTTATTCAAATATGCCGAAATCGTGTTTACAAGGAATCCACGGAATGTAGTAGCTATTAAACAAAAACCAGAGCGGGAGAAGGAGGAATAAAACTGTCAGGAAGGCAAGTGAAATATTTTCATTCCCTTTTCCATTCGTAAAATATTCATGGAACCTGGTGGACTTAAATGTGACTTTGTTTAAAAGTGTCTGTTGCCCCACGAATAATAACATCATTCAAAAATTTCCCCACAGAATAATGGGTGACATTTGTCCGACAGGGTTCTATAAATATTACGCCACCACCTTACCGACTAATAGAGAATTACAATAATAAAGAAATCATATCGTGCCATTGTGGGGTAAACCGAATTAACTTACGGAGGGATAACTCAGCGATATGAGAAAAGTTTCCATCTAGATATTAATGATTGGTGGGTTTGTTATGTGGTAAGACTGTTTGCTTATTTAATCCCGGACTTTAGAAGCAGTTTTCACTCCTTAAAGTTGCAAAGTATGTTTGACACCTTTGAAATTGAATCGGAAAGTCGTAGGAAAATTAGTGGAATTAATGAGCTGATAATATCTATTTATACGTGGTTATGACTTAGTCATAACTTTGGGTAAATATTACTATAAATTTGAAGGTTGTTTAAGATACGAATAAATTGTTTCGGACTTTGTTATATATTTAAATTTGTTTTCTTTTCCAATAACATACGAGTACACTCATGACTTTTACGATGATTATTCACATGAGCAATTTACCGCATATTGCACTTGCAACATTTCTATAGTATGCTTTTCATCCGATTGACGGACGAGTAGTTACAGTCAACTTTATAATATTAACTGCAACGAAAACTAGACTGAAATAAATGTAAAAGCTTAATTTATCTATGGGTGCATCATTCTGGGAAAGAAAACGCAGAAAGAATGTGCAAATTTGGGCCCAACACAGAAAAGCACGCCACGTACGAGTATGTGGTTTGCAAGAGCTGGTCATACCAATAAATTTTGCAAATAAAATTTATCCCAGCGAAGAAGATATGTCGTTTGGCAAAGTTGACAAATTCAATCAATTGCTTGTATACAGGGTGCTTCAAAATAGATCCCTGGGTAAACGGAAAATATTTCTCTCATCAAGGCAAATGAAAAAAGTCTAAGTAAACGTTTGTCCAATATTTTATTATTATAGAGTTATAACGGTTTTTATGTTATGTTTTAATTTGGCTATCCTATCTTCATCAAATGTTATATTTTATTAATATCTTATTTATTATTTATTATTCATTTAATAGAAACATAATCAAAAAGAACTTAAAATATAAAAGCATACACAAATGTTTAAACCGTTACTATTAGCCGCCTCACTCTACAACTCCTGCATAGATTTTAATGAAAGTATAAAGCATAGTACCACGTTAAAATAATTGAAATCGAATGAAGTGGTGGTAATATATAGAGAGAGGCTTAAAACTTATTCGTACCATCTTTCTAATACGTTTAACTCAAGAACCATTTAACGGATTTTGATGAATTTTTTGTTGAGGTTTTGAGTTACGTCAGATTTATAGACATATCTAAAATTGTCAAAATTGGATAGATATGGGGTAAGATATAGTGGGTTGACGATTCACCCCACGTATTTCCAATATTTTGCAAAAACTGTTTTTTTTTTCTGTTTTCTTCTTACCTCCTCATAAATCTACATACCGTTTTATATTTTAATTATTCGCGTTAATAGTTTCGGAAATAGAAGAGGACAACATCACCTACGTTTTGGTGCTTTTTGTTTAAGAAAATTGATCCAAAGAAATATTTTATTTTGGACTCCTTGGAAGTTCAGCATTAATTTGATATATCGCTTGATGGGGTATTCACAAATTTTTTTTATGTATATTATGACCTGAAGAGCTCCTCCACAAAATAATTTTGTCCTCCAAATATTTTTGGTCTACCACCTAATATTTATTTGCGTGAACAATTTCAGCTGTCTAGCTCGAACGGTTCAAAAAAAGTTATAAGAGTGTGACAGATACACAGACAGACTCACAGACCGACAGATGGACAGACGAACTGATGGACAGGCAATGTGTTCTGTTTTTACTATTCTGGTACGGAACACTAAAAAAGACATATACGACATTTTGGTATACTGTGTATTCGCATGATTTGTGTGAAAACTATGCATTATGTACCCGTCTATCTATCATTAGAGGAGGAAAATGCATAAGCAAGGTGAAAAGGCACCCATACGTAAGTGAGAAGTAAAAATACCTGTTACAGTAGTTTCTGCACTATAGTTTGTACTACAAGTGTGCAAAGTTTTGAGCGTATAGATCCAATACGGGCTTTTGGAGGGAATAAAAGACGCACACATTTTAAAAATTATATGCGGTATGAGTTTTATAAAAATGTCACCTTCTTTTCGTTGGTAACAGCTTAAGATGCGTACGAAAAGAATACTTATGGTCAAAGTTGAAAGGGTTACTGTGGAAATCGTTTCATGATTTTGATTGTCCTTGGTTTTAAAGTATGTAATTGGGAAGAGATATTTGAGATAGTTCGTCCAATATGCAGGAGAAAAATAATTAGCATGACGGGCGGTTATCTGCTAAATTTACAAGTGTTTCTAAATTAAATAAATGCCTTTTCTAATTACAATACTGAATTGAAATAATAACACAAAATTCCGAAATCTTTTCGATGTTTTTTTTTTGTCATTTTTGGTAAAAAATATTTATAAAAAGGATAATTATTACAATAATACACACTGGTAATCTCAAAATTAAATACGAGTATTTCAATGAACAAAATTGTATTTTGCTTATAGACGTGTGGACATTTAAGGACATACAAGATCACCGCGAAGCTTCCCCCTATGAGCTTTACAACTTTGATCACAAGTGTTTTTCTCTTATGCATGACCTGTAGGCGGATATCATGATCAATAACTCGAAACCTACATGATAGGTTTTGAAGCGCCTTTGTATACAATTGTTCAAAGGTCTAAACATTTTACCTAATTTGATCCAGTACGGTTCTAGGCCTAAGCGCAATACAAGTTTGCCTTTACCAATATAAAAGTAGTAATGTCGAACGGTTTTCGATAAAAAAGAATGCAAATAATTTAATTTTAGTTATAAGAACCCATATTTTGAATGAACATTTACAAATGTATTAACTAAATAATGAAAAACTCGTCCTTAAAGGTTAGATCTTTATACTCGTATACCCCATAGGAATAAAGAAGTAAATTATGTCTCTTAGGTGCCGTGAAATAAGGCCCTTATTTCGCTTGGTGAAAGTGAAATAAGGCCAAAATTTTAACGTTTGGCATTATTTTGCTTTATATTGTTTTCAATTTTGCTTACCTTGAACACCTACATGTGAGCCCGAAGGCTGTCCGCCGCCCAAGTACTGTTTGATTCGCCTCGAATTTAATTTAAAATTTAGTAAAATCTAAGTTAATAGATACATTTTCCAATTTATTTTAAAATGAAGAATTAAAATATGACAAAAGTTGAATAAATCAAAATTCGATGCTAATCAAGCAGTAAAAACAGTGGCGCTAAAAATATATATATACTCATACGAGTACACCGGAAGCCTTCGTCCTTACATGAAGATCCTCATCGCACGCGACCTGTAGTTCAGTAAAACCGAATAGCGAATTATTTGCTATTAATTTTTTTTTAAACAAAAATAGCTTCAATTTATTTGTGTTTTAAACGATATTTTATCAGTTACACACATTCACACATTTAATGTTTCTTGTTAAAAAAAATAGTAACGAAAAATTCGAGCGAATTTTTGCATTTTGTCTTAATTCACTTTGGATTAATCTTTTGGCCTTATTTCACAAAGTAAAATAAAGTCAAACGTTAAAATTTGGCCTTATTTCACGGCAATTGTCTCTTATTAAATTCATCACTGTTTCATTTTTTTTCTGACTTCGGTTGTTCAGGACTTTGCTACCCAACAAAATTATTATTTTATTTTCTTGGCAACTCTCAATGACCAGTCCTGTACTGAAAATGTAGTTAAGAGTGCCGGTGACTTAAATTTAATAATAAACAAGTTTTGATGGAGAAAATAGTGCCAAGCAGAGAGAAGAACCAGGTAGAGCAAATATATTTTGATAATCCTTTGACATTAGTTTTTCTTTACCAAATATATAGACATTGACTTTATTTACAATTCGTTCATACGTTTACGAGGCCTCCAGTGACGTGGCGTCCATACAAGCCGATGCCTTCCGGCTTCAAGTATGAGACAACTTCTTTTTCAAAAGAAAAGCGTGCAATGAATTTTTTTGAAAAGCCGTTCATATGCATTCATTTCGTCACAGTACAAACTTTCAACTCTATTCCTTTCTGGCATATAGTAGAAGTTTATTTGCGATTTCTTTGTCTAACATACATTCGCTTATGAGGAAAATAACCCGAAATTTCTCGGCTTTTGTGGGTAAACATTGGTGGAGGAGAAAGGTTTTAGTTCGAAGGAGTTTTTTTTTTATTGTAGGCAACAAAATAAGCCGACGAAAATCGAGATATTGGGTGATGTAGTGGTTCGAACGGCGTTTGAGGTTGTGTAATTGTGCGTGTTTTATTGAAAATTCGGATGCAAATTTTTGTGATTTTTGTGACTACTAATTATTAGAAAATTTTAAAAATTTAGCAATTACATATTGGTAGTTAAGTTAGTGTTTTAAATTATTAAATTATTATAAAATAGTGAGTGAGCTAAGTGAATAGTTATTAGCTATATACCCATTGAACATTCTTATTATTCTTAGACAAGATGTCTCTAGTTAATTTTGAGTGTTGTTTAACTGAAGTTATAGAACTAGGTCGCTCGACACCTTCAATGAAAATTGATTGTACGCGAAAGGATGGGTATCAGAAACATCTTTTTACAAAAAGAATCCATGGCTGACTGGCAGTTGCAAATTAAATAGAATGTTTTGTTTTCCTTGTCTTCTTTTTTCTAATTCACCTAGTGTTTGGAGTCCAACAAGTTTCTTTGATATAAACAATTTTATTAATTCTTCCAAAAAACATATTCAAACGGAAAAGCATATACGCAGCTGTTTGCATTTGCATGAATTTGGCAAATATCGCATAGAAACTTCTTTAGGGAATTCTTACGAGGCTCGTAATAGAAAAGTTGATCGCAATCGCGATTTAATGAAGCGTTTCATAGACACTGTAGTTCATCTAGGAAAGCAATCCGTGGTCACAACATTCCGTGGTCACGACGAAAAATCTGGATCAGATAATCGCGGTAATTATATTGACCCTTTCATACTTGGCTAAGTACGACCATTTAATGGATTCGCATTTAGAACAAAGTTCAAGTTCCCAAAACTCCATTTTTTCCGACCTCTCCAATGACATTCAAAATTACTTGATATTTTGTATCTGTGATGGTCGATGAAAAACTAGATGTGAGCCACAGAGAACAGCTTAGTATTGTAGTGCGTTGTTTAGTAGAAAATAGAATACAAGAAATATTTCTAGGTTTCTTTGACGTGAGTATCGGTCGAAAGGGGGTTATTTTGTGCGATAAAATTATAAATGTCTTAGATAGTTTTAACTGTAAAGAAAAGTTAATAGGTCAGTCCTACGATGGTGCGGCCGTAATGTCCGGTGGCCATGGTGGAGTCCAAATAAGAATCAGGAATATGTGCCCAATAGCTATTTTTATTCCCTGTTATGCCCATGTTCTGAATCTAGTGTTATCTAGATCGTTAGAAAGCATTCCTGAGTTGAAATTATTTTTTGGCTTTGTTAGTAGTATCATTAGGTTTTTTAATAAATCATCTAAAAGAACCAATCTGCTGAAGACAATTGCTGATCGACGAATGCCCGGGGTATCAGAGACTCGATGGCAATATCATTCAATTGCAGAGAAGATATTATAAAAACTTTTGAACAGATTTTATGTGAACCAGGAGAATGGGATAACGATACTCTGGTTATGTCTGAAAGTTTGTTGTACAAACTGCAGGACAAAGAATTCTGTGTTTTATTTCATGTTACTTCGGTCATATTTGCAAAAACAGATATTCTTTTTAGTTTAGTTCAAAATAAACAAACGGACATAGAGCTTGCGAAGCAAGAAATCGAGGGTTTTGAGTCATGAATTCATTCTGAATTTTTAAACTCATTTGACTCAATCTATGAGAGCGTAAGTAACTGCTCAGAACCTCCACGCAAACGCCGACTACTTAATATTGATTCAAAAACAAATTATAGTCGAATTTTTGTAGCAATTATAGATAATATTACAAGTCAGATTAAGAATACGTATAGTTCATTTAGTTCATATATTTTCTTTGATTTATTAAACAAATCAAAATATGAATATTTTTCTAATTCAATGCCGGATTACAAAATATCTTCTTTAATTAACTCAAGGTTTTATACACTACCCCTTCACTTAAAAAGCTTGATGTTTTTCAACTTTATAAGCATTTTAATACGGAAATGCTCAGAGATACCTTTTCTCAAAATCTAACATTGTGTGAAATCTTTTTAACCCTGCCTTTGACTGTGGCCTCTGTCGAAAGATCTTTTTTCGACTTTAAAAAGAGTCCACACTTACTTAAGAAATTCCCAAAAAGAAGAAAGACTCTCAGACCTGGAACTTTTATCTATTGAAAAGCACCTTCTTTTAAAAATTAAAAATAACTCAAATTTTTATGAAAGAATTTTAGCAGAATTCGTAAAAAAGAATCGTAGGATAGCTTTAGAGTACAAATAGGTAGTACATAATTGTAATTGCTAATTTTTTATATTTAACAACGCTCCGAGTTATCAATAACTTATATAGATTACTTTGCTCAGAACGGCTTCTTTCGAAGCCACTTTTTTTATGCGATGAGCTTATTGTGTACGTAAATTCCAATGATTTAAAGTATAACAAAGGTGGCTTGGATTGCATATCTTAAGTCTGTGTTTCGAATAAGCACCAAAATGGTAAGTCTTGAATAAAACATTTTACTTAAACTTTTTTCGGCTTCCCTCTCTTGAAATTTCACCCAACGCCACTGGAGCCTCACCTGTACGGATATGTTTTTCCTTGTTATTGTAATATGCAGGCTACGGCTCGAGTAGATAAAACGATATTCTGTGAAATTTATTTCTTTATTTTCTACTCTATAGAACAATTCAAGTTCACACTATACTATTCTTCGCAAATTCTTTTCTTACAAGGTCTCTTTCCTCTCAAATCACTTTATCTCCTTTCAATTACTTAATTTACAAATCCAAACTAATTACTTTTTCTTGTTCACTCTCAACTTTCAATTTATCACAAAATTACAACTTCGCCTAGTATCACTTTTCTAATCTCTTCGCCACAGTTTAAAAATCACTGTCTTTCCTATTGATCGCCATCTGTCCTTATATAGCAGAAGTTTCAGATAGCCAGAAACTTCTAGCAAATTCTTCGACCACTGGAAATAATTCCAAGATGACAATCATTTCTTCCAGTTATAATTCTCTCTTTATCCGTGGCATTGTCAGCTATTGCGAACCTCGAATGAAAGTACAGTTTGGAATGGGCTGTAGGAGCGTAGTTATTATTCTACATTATTGTTGCATACTTTTAGACGATGTTACATTATGTTTATTCGCCCATATATTTCTGCAAATTTCAGTTCTGTGGGTTAAATGGTTATAAAGTTGTAAAGTTTATTCATACAAAGATGTTAGTTCTCCTTGCGAATCTTAAAGGTAATCAATATCAATGAAGATGTGATACTTTACACTCCAATAACCAGTTTTAGGTATTATTATAACATTGACCAACTTTTTATTTGTACACAATTTTAAAATTTCCCCAGTCACTGAATTTAGTATACCATATCCATTTTTAAGCATAACACACTATTGGTTAATTGCACCATCCTATAGTGAATAGAAACATATTCAATGGAGAAAGCAATTCAGGATAATTTTTTTGCGCAGCTATAGGACACAAAATCCCGTGATGGATAGATTGCAGTTTTTCAATTCGCTTTGACATTTTTTATTTAAAGATATTTCACCAATGATAGATGTTCACTAGAGGTGAAACAAATTATTCAAAAGTTTGGCATACGAGTAAGTTATGCATCGGATTAAAATATGTTTTTTTTAAAATTCCTCAAATTTATCGATACATATTTTATGATATATTTATTTCAAATTATAGATTGAATTTATAATATCTACCATGAGCGAATTGGAACGCAAATATGAATTAATCGTAGTGTCAAGTCTGTACTAAATAAATATTACATATTTCAAGCCATAAAGCAAGAGTATGTTTTTGTTTTGTTTTCAGTATTTTTTAAGGATGGACTATCCTCTTAAGGCAGTGTATAATCATATGAGCATAAAATACATTTAAAAAAGCTATGCATTGTTTTGTCATATTCTATCATAGAGACAAAACAACTCCGTAAATGAGCAAATTAGTCTGATAGACATATCTGATCGCGTATATTGTAAATGGAATACAATTACATGGTATTGTAGCATAATAATAACTACGCGCCTATGTCTATGCAGCAAATTCCGAAGTGACTTTCCATTCTGGCAGAATTTTGGTTCAAACTGTCCTTCATTCGAGGTTCGTGTCGGGGACGAAGTCTCCACAGCTCATGTCAACGAAAGAGACGAATAATATTAGGGATGAAAGGGAATTATAACTGCAAGAATTATTTCTCTTGTTCCAGTGGTCGAAGAATTTGCTAGAAGTTTCTGGCTATCAGAAACTTCTGCTATATAAGGACAGATGGCGATCAAAAAAAAGACAGTGATTTTTAAACTGTGGCGAAGAGATTAGAAAAGTGATAATAGGCGAAGTTGTAATTTTGTGATAAATTGAAAGTTGAGAGTTAACAAGAAGGAGTAATTACTTTGGATTTGTGAATTAAGTAATAGAAAGGAGATAAAGTGATTTGAGAGGAAAGAGACATTGTAAGAAAAGAATTGCGAAGGATAGTACAGTGTGAACCTGAATTGTTCTATAGACTAGAAAATAAAGAAATAAATTTCACAGAATATTGTTTTATCTACTCGAGCCGTAGCACGCATATTACATTGGTGTCAGAAGCGGGATAAAACTTATTCTGTGAATAACTATTTCCGTGGTGTGAAATTGCACAAAAAAAAAAAAAAAAAAAAAACGATTTCTGTGTTGAGTTAATTAGTTGCGCAAAATGGGTCGCAAATTGGGAAAACTAACTATAACTCAACTAAAGGCAGAACTCAGTAAGCGGAACCTCGACACAACTGGGGGAAAAGATGCCCTACTGATTCGTCTGGAAGAAGCAGTAACGCAGGAAGGTGAAAATCCGCATGACATAGAGTTTGACGTGGAAGAGGAACCAGCAAGTACAGTAGCCGACCCGGGTATAACAAGTCTGCTCCTGCAACTTAAGTTAGTCATGGACGAACAAAAGAAAGCAATAGAAGATCAAAGTCATAAGCTCGATGACCAAAAGAATTCTCTAGAACTTAAGCTGGATGAACAAAAGAAAGCGATGGACGAACAAAAGAAAGCAATGGGCGACCAAAGGAATTCTCTAGAACTTAAGCTGGACGAACAAAAGAAAGCAATGGACGAACAAAAGAATTCTCTAGAACTTAAGCTGGATGAACAAAAGAAAGCGATGGACGAACAAAAGAAAGCAATGGGCGACCAAAGGAATTCTCTAGAACTTAAGCTGGACGAACAAAAGAAAGCAATGGACGAACAAAAGAATTCTCTAGATGCTCTGGAAAGTAAACTTGATGAGCAAAACAAGAACTTGGAATCCAAATTCGAAGTGATCGAAGAGAAAATCGAGAAGGTCGAGACGCAACTCGAAAAAGTCGAAATTAGATTCGATGAAAATTTTGAGAAACATGAAACTCAGTTCGGGAAGATAGAGACTCAGTTTGAAAAAGTGGATACGCAATTCGAGATAGTAGGAAAGCAAGTCGAAAATCTTGCTAAGGAGCTCAGCAACGTGAAGAGACAGAAAGCACGGGAATATTCCACTGACGGTCTGAGAAGAAAGGAGATGCAGCCTCCTATCTTCGATGGTCAAACATCATGGCCAATTTACAAAAGGCAATTCGAAGCGGCCGCAATGACCAATAGCTGGGACGATGAAGAGAAGTCCATTGCACTCACACTTGCACTGAGGGGTCCAGCTGCGGAGCTCTTGCAGACCATCCCGGAAGATAAACAGCAGAACTACGACTCTCTGGTTCAAGCTATCGAGATGCGGTTTGGGGATGAACACATGCAGCAGGTGTACAGGGTTCAGCTGCGTAGTCGAGTCCAGAAAAGGGGGGAAACGCTCCAACAGTTGCAAGCGGATATAGAGCGACTAGCCCATCTTTCATACCCTAAAGCCGGTGAGGAGCTTATCAACGAAATGGCGGTGGAAGCTTTTATTCAGGCCATAGAGGACAGACAACTGCAAATGGCTGTAAGGATGGCTGAAAAGCGAACACTCCCCGAGGCATTGGCATTCGCTTTGTCAATGAAGGCTGCGGACCAAGCATACCAGGGAATACACCGTGTCAGGGAAATGTCCGTCGTGGAATGCTCATGCCAGAGAACAGCCGTCATGGATGAAGACAGAGCTCGCGGAAGTCAAATCCGTTGCTGGAATTGCAACCAAACGGGACACCTACAACGGCAGTGCAGAAGTGCACCTAGACGAGGAAATTGTTCACATTGCGGAAGTAGGAGAAGCAGAGAGGAAGCATCTGGCGGTGATAACATCCATCCTGTCAGTCAGACTTCGCAAAACCAGCAGTCGGGAAATGCGTAAGGACCAACTTCGCGGGGCAGAAGTTGGTTACTGGAATCGAGGCCCCCAGGACCACCATTCAAGTTTCGCAAACCAAACGGGGTAACAAGAGCCTGACAGTGGAGGCACTAATCAACGAGAAGAAGTGCGTAGCCACCATCGACACAGGTGCCACTGCCTCCATTGTAAGAAGAGATATCGTCAAAAGCTCCTGGCTGCACAACACCAACAGCTACTGCCTGAAGACTGCAACAGGGGAAATGGCGAAGGTATTTGGAGAAGTTCGTCTTACGATTACTCTGGCAGGACTGACGTTCTCCCATGCGTTTCTGGTGGCAGATATATGCGACGAGTGCATCATCGGAGTAGACTTCATGAAAGCAAATGAAGTAATCTTGGACATCGGGATGCAAGTACTGAGGTATCGAAATGTGGAGATTCCGATGGTGTACGGAAATGAGAATGCCGTAACTCTCAGGACAGTCATCAGCAAAGACGAAGTTTTGCCGCCGTCTTCAGAGACAATCATTTGGACGAAGCTGGAAGGTGATCTTGGGAGCCACCGATTCTACATAGTAGAACCAGACCCAGAGAAGAATTCTCAAGACTACATCGTGGGAAAGACGTTAGTCGAACCAAAGAACACCATGGTTCCAGTGAGGGTTTTGAACGCAAGACCACACACTGTCAAACTAAGGCGAGGGGAGGTGACTGGAAAATGCACGCCGATTACCGCCGTCGCAACAATATCTGAACGTGATGCTCCAAAACTTCTCCCATCACCTTGGACAGCGGAAGCGAGAGAGACGATTCTCCAGTCCAGTGAGCTGAATCAGGAGCAGCGAACTATGGCAGAGAATCTTATCAATGAGTACGCTGATGTATTTGCCTCACAGGACGGAGAATACGGCCGAACACACCTGGTACAACATCGAATAGACACTGGTGATACTAGACCAATTCGTCAGCCTGCTAGGCGCCTTCCATTGGCAAAGCAGACAGAAGTTGCAGAGATGGTGTCGGCAATGGAGAAAGAAGGTCTGATTGAAAGTTCCAAAAGTCCGTGGGCATCACCGGTTGTACTGGTTAAGAAGAAAGATGGCAGCACGCGGTTCTGCGTGGACTATCGGCAGCTCAATTACGTCACCAAGAAAGACAGCTACCCTCTGCCACGGATTGACGACACGCTAGACACACTATCAGGAGCCCGATGGTTTTCCACTCTCGACTTGAAGAGTGGCTACTGGCAGGTACAGATCCATCCAGAAGACCGGGAGAAAACCGCCTTCACCGCAGGAAATGGGCTATGGCAATTCACGGTAATGCCATTCGGGCTGTGCAATGCTCCGGCGACTTTCGAGCGATTGATGGAATGTGTCCTGCAAGGGTTAACATGGAAAACCTGTTTGGTATACTTGGATGATGTCATCGTCGTAGGAAAAACGTTTGCGCAACACCGAGACAATCTAAGGGATGTGTTTCAAAGGCTTCGAAGTGCCCACCTGAAGCTCAACCCCAAGAAGTGCGCCCTGTTTAGAGCGGAAGTCAAGTACCTGGGACACATAATTTCAGCGAAAGGAGTGAGAACCGATCCAGAGAAGGTCGAAGCGGTGAAAAACTGGCCAGTCCCCAAGGATAAACACCAACTAAGGAGCTTCCTGGGCCTAGCCACCTACTACAGACGGTTCGTGAAGGATTTTGCCGGGATCGCAAAGAACCTGCACCAGTTGACGGAAAAGGGAAAACAATTCAAATGGACAATTGAGTGCGAGAAGAGCTTCAAGGCACTTAAACAACGGCTATGCGATGCCCCGATACTGGCTTACCCCACTCCCGGGGAAACGTTCATTGTGGATGCAGATGCTAGTAATGTTGGGGTAGGAGCCGTACTCTCCCAGGTGCATGACGGCCAAGAGAAGGTGGTTGCGTACTTCAGCAAGGTGCTCTCTAAGCCAGAAAGGAACTACTGCGTGACAAGGAGAGAACTTCTAGCTTTGATCTTGGCTACGAAGCATTTTCACAAATACCTCTACGGGAGGAAGTTCGTTCTTCGCACAGACCATGCAGCCTTAAAATGGCTATTACAGTTCAAGAGTCCTGAGGGTCAGGTCGCAAGATGGATCGAAAGGCTGCAAATCTACGACTACGAAATACAGCATCGTAAAGGAAAACTCCACTCTAATGCGGATGCACTGTCCCGGAGACCATGCAGAACGGATTGTAAACATTGTGCGCGTCAGGAAGAACGGGAGCTGGTTTCCATCCAAAGAATGAGAGCCGAACCTATCGCCGGCTGGAGCGTAGATGAGATCCGGAACGCTCAGAAGGAAGACCCGGATATCGAGCCGATTCTGGCCTGGAAGGAGAACATGGAGAAACCGGATCATCAGGACATCTCTCACAGAAGCCCGACCTTAAAGGCATATTTTGCGCAGTGGGACTCCCTCCATGTCCAAGAAGGTGTTCTGAGAAGAAAATGGGAATCCTCCGACGGAAAGTCGTTTGTAATGCAGCTTGTCGTACCGCGGACGAGGGTCAAGGAGGTGTTACAGGAAATGCATGGCGGGGCGACCGGAGGCCACTTGGGAGTGAATAAGACGCTAGAAAAGGTACGAGAACGTTTTTATTGGTTAAAAGCGAAGGAAGATATCGAAGACTGGTGCAGAAAATGCGACGTGTGTGCAGCTAGCAAGGGTCCGAGAATCAAAACTCGAGGTAAGATGCACCAATACAACGTGGGAGCACCTTTCGAACGAATCGCCATTGACATCGCAGGGCCCTTTCCGGAAACCGACAATGGTAATCGGTATATACTCGTAGTGATGGACTACTTCAGTAAGTGGCCGGAAGCGTTTCCGATCCCTAACCAGGAAAGCAGAACCGTGGCGGAGCAGATCGTCTACAATTGGGTTAGCAGATTCGGTGTGCCCTTGGAATTGCATTCTGACCAAGGGCGGAACTTCGAGTCAAGAATCTTCCAAGAGATGTGTCAACTACTCGGAATCAAAAAGACAAGGACAACCCCGCTTCATCCACAGTCGGACGGTATGGTGGAGCGTTTCAATAGGACTTTGGACGAACATCTCTCGAAGGTCGTAGGTGACTACCAACGGGATTGGGACCGGCAGATTCCCTTGTTTTTGATGGCCTATAGAAGTGCCGTGCATAGCACTACTCGACATACGCCGTTCGAAATCTTATTTGGTGGAATAGCTCGTTTACCCAGTGAGGTGAAATTTGGATCTCCTACCAATGAGCCCAGAAATGAAGAAGAGTACGTGGCGGACCTTAGGGAAAGGCTTAGGGACATACACCAAAGGACCAGAAGCCAGATTAAGATGACGAGCGACCGCATGAAGACCAGGTATGATGCCAAGGCAACAACGTCAGGATTCCAGGAAGGAGATCTGGTGTGGCTGTATAATCCCCATCGCCAAAAGGGGAAATCACCTAAGTTACAGCGGAACTGGGAAGGTCCCTACAGAATAGTAACCCGCATCAACGATGTTGTCTACCGCATCCAGCGAGGACCAAGGGCCAAAATGAAAGTGGTTCATGTGGACCGACTGAGTCGATACAATGGCCGAAATGAGGATGCACTTGTTCGGGACGAACACGTCTAAGAGGGGGGCAGTGTAGCATAATAATAACTACGCGCCTATGTCTATGCAGCAAATTCCGAAGTGACTTTCCATTCTGGCAGAATTTTGGTTCAAACTGTCCTTCATTCGAGGTTCGTGTCGGGGACGAAGTCTCCACAGCTCATGTCAACGAAAGAGACGAATAATATTAGGGATGAAAGGGAATTATAACTGCAAGAATTATTTCTCTTGTTCCAGTGGTCGAAGAATTTGCTAGAAGTTTCTGGCTATCAGAAACTTCTGCTATATAAGGACAGATGGCGATCAAAAAAAAGACAGTGATTTTTAAACTGTGGCGAAGAGATTAGAAAAGTGATAATAGGCGAAGTTGTAATTTTGTGATAAATTGAAAGTTGAGAGTTAACAAGAAGGAGTAATTACTTTGGATTTGTGAATTAAGTAATAGAAAGGAGATAAAGTGATTTGAGAGGAAAGAGACATTGTAAGAAAAGAATTGCGAAGGATAGTACAGTGTGAACCTGAATTGTTCTATAGACTAGAAAATAAAGAAATAAATTTCACAGAATATTGTTTTATCTACTCGAGCCGTAGCTCGCATATTACAGTATCATTCAATAATAAAGAAAAACGTCAATGAATCGATGAAAACTACTTCAACTGACATTTATGTCTAATTTATAATGAGCAAGACAGAAAGGAGTGGTTTATACATTTATTTTAAATAATGGCTGTGGCGAACTCCAGTAGGCTCATCTGAGAGTACGGTGAGCGCACCATGAATCGAGCGAGGTCCATCGTCAGTTGATAAGTGACCGCCATCGTAAGCGGATATATTACCGTGTGAACTAGTGTAAGCTTATTGATTGTACATATATAAACAAACGCCTATTAGTAGGTAGTGTATTCTATTGTGGTTTCTCTTAAGCCTTGCGTGCAGATAACCGGGTAGTACAATGCTATTTACATTCGCAATCGCAACGTACATTTAGAAAGATTCAAAAAAAAAAAATCTGGATAACTTGATATGATTAAAATTGTAAGATTATTATTTAGTTTTGTTTAAATGCAAATAAATCTGAACAAGGTCGCGGAATATGAGGAAGCATGAAGATACTTCTTGCGCCTGGGATTATGAAATACAACTCTTTTGGAAATTTATTGGATTTTTCTCGAAACCTGATTAAGTAGAAATAAACATATTTATTTTCCACTTTTACTCTAACGTATAAAACTTTTTGTTTAGTTTAGAACTCCCTGCGGTTCAATAGATATAACGCTGTAACAGACTGATGGAAAAACGGATAGACAACTAATTCTCATTTGAATGCCTGCAAACAAAAATGTAGGGCACGACTGGGTCACACGTACCTACTTCATATGTGCTATTCGTTTATAAATTGTTTAAATTTAAAATTTCGGAAAAAATGGGCTTTTTCGTAGAATTTGTTTGCTATGTCGTTACATATTTGAAAAATAATTTAGATATCAATTTTAAATAAAATCGTCTCAGTCATATCTGAGAAATACCCAATTTTAGCAAGTGCGCTAATAAGTGAAGGTCCGTTATTCGAATTTTTAGCGCCAAACTGAGTATGCAATGCAGTCTAATTACAAACGTCCATTTTACTCTAGATATGAACTTTTACCAAAATCATTAGATCCGTTTTCGAAAATAGATTCCTATTAGTTAAGGTACCGTTAATTTTGAGGCTAAAATTCAAATTTGAGTTTTGCCTCTCGACACCACAACATAGTATTCAGATATGAAGTTTGAAGAAAATCCGTCTAGCCGTTTAGTCTGTAACCCGAGCTACAGACAGACGACGAACTTTTTGAGTTCCTCTATTATACGGGTAGTAATATCAAGATTGCATTAAAACCAGCACATCTCGAGAGCTACTTCAATATTCTGGAAGATCACTTCAACACTTTATCGGTTTTATCGGTTCCCCATCACTCAACATAAATTTGCAAAAACTAAAAGGTAAAGGTATAAATAACTTGCATGTTCCACAATTGTTTTGGAAAATAATAACTATGTACATATAATTCTGCAAGGGAATTTACCGAAAAGTCTTTAAAAGATGGAATTATCGGTGCAAAATTTGTATTTGCAAAATTGCGTAATGCTTTTCCAAAACCACTGATTACACCAACCCAAAATCTTGAGCCATTGCTTAAGGGAATGAAAGTAGTTATAATTATGGACCATTGCAGTCTTCCTTAAAATAAGGTCAAATTCTAGAATCTATATAATCTATACATACTAACTTCTGAAAAAATATGCCCATTAAAATGGTTCTTTTTTTCAAAATATGTATCCTAATAAGGACTCGAGATCTATTGACTTTGCTTGCTCTTCTTTCGTTCGAGACGTGTACCAAAATAAGTCGAATCGAATGATTCTTTTTAGCAAAATATTTGCTTTGAAGGGTGCTAGCTCGTGACTGCAAGTGGATATTTGGATTTTGGTGATAACCGGATTAGGAGTTTTCATATTAAACATTAAAAAATAAAAAAGTTTTGCTATGTGGAGCCTCTGGGAGTAATTTTTATAATATAGCTGAACCTGATTTTTGGAAATGTATTAAATAGGGCCTAGTATCTCATCATTCGTAAAGTGAGTGTTATACAGTTGACACTCGATTATCTGGGATTCTATTAACCGAAAGATGTTAAAATTTTGAATTTTTCACTTTCAGACTCTATTATCCGTGATGAACACAAAGATTTTGTTATATTTTTTTGTTTCGAATGACTTAATTGAGAAGCCTCCCATTACAATTTAACTCGTGAAAAAGGTTCGACATTTTAATGACATTCGAACCTACCTCTTCTACATAGTAGTTCAACGTAAGAGTACTAACCACTGCGCAAATATTTTAAAAAGATTTACTGATCTTTAATGATAACTGAAACAAAACTAAATCTTAATACAAAGATTTGCTCGAATTGAAAAACAAAAGTGCATGGATCAACTCTACCATAATTTTATGTAACAGGAAATCTTGAAATACCAAGTTTAAAGATATCCAAAATGAGCTCCACCTAAATTTCAATCCATTGATGCCAGATTAAGGTAAATTTGCGAAATGTATCACATTTCCCACGAATTTTTTGATAAAAAGGTAAAAAAATATATTTGCTTAGTAAGATTTCAAGGAACAAAATAATTGTGTCTCTTATTATAAGGAAATATGTACAATACACATGTATCTAAATACAGATATTAGCTCTGTTTATGATACGTACAATTTGAAAAAGAAAAAATGCAGAATTCGCCGTTCAAGGACACTGGAGAATGGATCGAAATTTTTCTGCTATTGTTCGATTACTTTCTATAGAATTCAACACACGATTTTCTGCATAACTTTTTAAGAACGCATGTGACATGTGTCAAAATCAACTATTTTGGAACGGGAACTATTTGTTAGTTTTGAAATCAGTTTTCATTGCATGTAGGTTGAGGTGAATGTTCTTCCTTTTGATTACAATCATATCCATCTTTTGGCTTCAATTTACTAATGATTTTCATAGTTAAAATATTTGAAAAATGTTTTTCCTTTGTTTTAACTTTTGAGCAACCACAAGGTTGTATTTGTTCCTTTTGTACTTGTTGGGACACAATCTTGTGCAGTTTTGTTTTTATATTTCCTGGCCTAAGTCATCAAGGGCTGCCATCAAGCATTACAATTGAACCACCTGCAAATTTTGTACCTTACCCTAAAAATAAGCTATAAGATGTTGAAAACTGCACAGAGATTAGCGTAGACATAGTGATACTTGTTTTTATACATGTGTACTACAAAATGAATCCTGTTAACGGAAAGGGGTACATTTTTTCAAAAAGTGGTAATTTGTTTGCTAAGTTTCAGGTAACTTGTGGTTAAACCATCTGGCAACACTCTTTCAAGGAACTTGATTTCGAAAACTTTTTTACATGCCCTTAATTGTTATAGTACTTGTGTATAATTGATACGAATTCTTGAGTCTTCTTCTACTTTTACTATGATATTAATATATTTTAAATTTTTTGTAAAAATGTTATATACAATAATTTCTTTTTTAAGAGAAGGAATTGAAAAATTTTTCAGTCAAAGAGAATAGTTCGGAACTTTTACAAAACAAAAAGAATAGTGAGGTCAGTCTGTCTATCCATTGTTCCCTTCAATTTCTCGATGACTAGGCATGTGAATTAAAATGAACTAGATACGAGTACTTATGTATATTCTTGGAAACAGATTTAACTTTCTTCCTCTTAATAAAACACTGTCTTGTTCTAGGAATATATAATATAAAACAATCAGTTAAAAGGTATATTGTTGATGAACTCATTTCGCAATATTTTTATTCGAAGCTAGTTATGTTAATCTGAATATGAATTTGTATTTTGCAACTTGCCTACGAAAATCTGAAAAGAGAGTTTTGCAACACTTAAACTTACGAGTACAAGTGCGCTTTGAAACTAATTAATTATTGCACTATGACCGCGCCCATGTATGGGCACCTACCTGGATAACATCAGCCTTTGATGTTCTATAAATAATTTTAAGTTCAATCAAATTTAAATAATGCAAGTATGGTTCTTTAGTTGTTTCTCAGAGAAAAATGTTTTATTATAAAGGGTATAAGGCATCTTCGAGGTATACGATGAAAGCAGAAAGGAAAATCATTTTGTTTTATACTCAAGTGAACAAAATCAAGATTAGGACTATAAAAGACTTTTTGAAACTCTTGTGCTACTTAAAGACTGTAACATTATTGCATTACCTATTAAGGTTCAGGTTGTGCTTTAATTAAATTTGTATTTTAATTTTTTTCCTAATGCCTTAACAAATTTCATACATACCTAAAAAAAAATTGTTTAACGACGGCTATCCGTCCCAATTGACAAATCTATTTACAAAAAAGAGTTATGAATCAAGCAGAGGTTATTTTTTTTTTCAGCAGAACGAACTGTAAGAATTCAACGAAAAATTATATAAAATACCAAAAACTCACATTAAATACTCGGAAAACAGGTTCATGAATTATCCTTAAATTCGTCGTTTCTTACTCCAATATCGATTGTACGAGATTTTTGTTTGTTGTTTCGCCTGCTTTTTTTTGTTTTGTTTTTTTTTTTTTCACAGATTATGCTTATTATTACAACTACAATATTGACACTTAATTTATACACGAGATTAATTTGTTAATTTACATATAGAAACCTTAAAACTTACACATTTTGTATAATTAATTTTTTTTTTTACTTCTATATTTTTTCTCACTCACATTTAAAATTATTTGTATTCCTATACCTAGTCTAAACTTATGTGTGCTAATCCGATGTAAAGGATTTTTATTTAAGGGGTTTATATTTTTCCTTAGCGTACATGTACTCGACACGAGCTTGTGTAAAATTTAAGAAATTTTATCACCGCTATCCGCTATCCGCACTGGAAAATAGAATGTAAACCGATTTTTGTCATTTTTCACTGCAACGATGGGAAAAATATAGAAAAACACAAAAATGAGCTCAGAACACACATCTCTGTTTGAATACACATATGCAAAGATGTATTTTCACATTTAGATAGCAATCCCTTTAGCTTGAAATACATTTATTTTGTTGAGCCTTTGAGCCGCGACACGGCGAGATTATACCGAAAATAGGTGTAATATCGCAATGAACACAAACGACGAGAAAAAAATACTGAAAAACGAACAAATGCACTGAATTTCCACTGTTTTTCACGATTGGAAAATAATATACGAAAAAATACGGGAAAATCTACGTGTATAAGAAAGGACGAAAACGGAATACAACAGCAATCGTAGATTGGGAGACGCACCACCTAGAAGATTTATCCATCCAGCAGCAGCAGCAGCATACTCATTATTACATTTACGCATGTACCACTATTTTCAAAGAAGAGACGGAGACGGTGTGACGGTGACGGGGACGGAGACCAGGATCATCACTTGGTTTTATATGTATGTTAAGCAGGGTTGCTGGGTGTATGCGTTCATGTATGTATGTGTGTTTGCTATTTTTAAAATTATTGAAAAATACGAAAGAAATTCGTTCAAATGGATACAAAAAAAGACAGATGCTTAATCCCAAAATCAGATACACTCAGATCTTAAACAACACACTGCTGCACTCGCAAGGATAACTACCCGGACACCATAACCGATACTCAATTGTTCTGATAATAGCGATTTGGGAAAACTACAAAAACACAACTTTTGGGGCACTTTTCACCAGAAAAAAAAATTTATTTCAGCCTTCTCACTCCAAGAAATACCACCGCCTAAGTTCGCCGAGAGTAACCGATTGAGATGAGATGCTACTGCACGATGTCTCGTGGCAAATGGAGGAAAACTCGTTCGTCTACGGGAGAGGTTTTTTGCTAATAACTTAAAGCGTATAGCATCCTCTTGGGATTACATCCCTTTTTTTCTTTTCACTGGTATCCGTGAGCGGCGACGGTGGTGGCGAAGGCGGGGGATGTAAACTCGGTCGCTCTCTCTTTTCGTTCGGTCTTTTTTCTGTTTTTCTTCAGGGGGAAAATCGGGTTCGGGAGAGCGTTAGCCGGAGAAGAGAGTCTACAGATGCGGGACAACCGATTCGGAGGTTGATAAATTTATCCACGAATATTGGGTCTTATATTAATTACAAGGGAAAATAATTATATTTTATATATGTAGTTTTTTTTTTTTTAATATGTGCTTAGGAATGTATGTCCTCTCCATACCACGTGTCGCGCCCAACTGTACTTTTACTGGGATCCTGCGAGAAATCCTCGAATTCGAACATTTTCTCGCAGTTTCACACAATGTTGTATAGATGATGAAAAAGGAGAGTAACCGGAGGACACAAAAAAATTATGATAAACTTTCGGTACCTACATATTTCATATTTGTGTGCTCTCCTTTCGGGATGAATTCTCTAGGTTACGGGACGGATGTATCGGGATAAGACAATCGAGCATGTGTAGGTGATAGTGTTGGGGAAGGGCACCACCGGGTGACAATCGGAGATGTTTATCGTACGATATTGTACCAAAAGGGTCGGTGGTTAATTTCGAATATACATTCTCATCGAAAAAGTTACAATGCTTCGAATTTAGTATATTGTTTTTTCCCCTGGGCGCACTCAAAATTGAGCTATGAGCTTATTGGAATTCGAAATGTTCGAATACTCGTAGTTCGGTGACATTTCGAAAATGTGGGTGCACATTGGCAGCTGATTCAATAAAAGTTGATAGTAGGCGTTCACTAGGTATCGAAATTTTCGTTTTGAATTCCGATGCTTATGATTCCTGGAAGTGGTTGCGTGGGTAAATGCTTACAAAGGAAATAATCTTTCTTAACCAAGCTAAAGAAGTTGGGTTTTTATGTTTTTAGAAGTTTTCTTTTTTGTTAAAAGTTTAGTATTTTGATGAAATTCACTTAAAAATCAAATGAAATTGAGGCACAGAAAGTAACTTGCTTACTGTCTAGATATTTTCGATGCAGAAGGAACTTCTCCTATCGCATGTGGCTAAAGTTTCAGAACAGTTTGGATTAATTTTAAGTGTACATAATTATGCAACACTTTTACAAACATGTTTCACAAACAAATAAATTTAATTATATTATTGGGCCCCTATGTACCTACGTGACAATGTTTAAATGTCGGCATCTTTGAAAAATATGTACTTACTCGAGGGTGATCAACTTGACAATTAGGAAAGAGCTTGTAAGAGCTAAGGCACATCTCGATAAAGAGTAGTCGCGTATGGTTCTGCACCGGATAGCAGGTCTGGGATGATGGGGGTCTAAAAATAAAGTCACTTTAGTTGTCCGTGAAAGGGCTTTGCTACTCAATTGCCTTCTTAGCTCAAAAGAAAACAGCGGTGGGCAAGAGTGATTCTTCACTTAATCTCTGCACTGGTGTCAATGTTTGAATTTAAAGCAAAGCCTAGCTAGACAAAGTCCATAACTGCCTCAAAATTGTAGCTGTCTATTGTAACGTTCTGTGCAATTCGACGGTGTTAACTATCCTTTTCTGAAGACAGAACATATTTTGTTCTGCCCTCGTTGACGGCTAAACCCATTTTTACCACTTCTGCTACAATGCTCTCGAGAGCACCGTTGTGTTCTTCCAATTCTGTCAATGTCGTCGACTTTTGAACCCCTGATGTAAGCTTGAGAATTTTGTACGATCCTTTCAAGTATGATGTTAAAAAAATCACATAACATTGCATCACCTTGTCGTCGTCCTTTTCTGACATGAAAAGCCTCGAAGATGATCGTGATGAATCATCGTACATTCTCCATTATCATCCTGCACAGACGGACGAGTTTGTCAAGGATGCCAAAACTAGGCATGGCTTCGTATAGCTCATCTCTACAGAAGACTTTAAAATCGATTTTTTCGAAGATGAAAATCTGATCTATGGTAGACTTTTCTGGCCTAAAACTACACTGATACGGACTAATCAAATTGTTGACAAACGGTTTAAGGTATTCACATAATATGGAAGATAGGATCTTATACGCGATGTTGAGAAGACTAATACTGGGATCCTGCGTAGTTGGAGTACTTCAGATAGTCTTCTTCCTTGAGGATCGGGAAAACGATGCTGAAGTTCCATTTGTCAGGCATACATTCATACTACCATATCTTATAGCCGTTTTGATGTATGCTCCGTACCAAATCATCTCCAGCTGCTTTAAATAGCTCGGCAGTTAGACCGTCGGCTCCAGCAGCCTTGTTGGATTTAAACTAAGATATTGTTACCTTTACTTCTCTTTGGTCGTGTGGATGAAATTCTTGATTATCATCGTCCGGGTTGAATGGAGCGAGTTATTAATTAGTTTTGTAAAGTGTGCTAAAGAGAAATTTTGCTTTTTGTACACCTTTTGTACACCTAGAGCTCTAGGTAATCAAAGAGTGACTCTATAAATGCACACACAGTCATAGTTCGACTGGTCAACTGAGCTGATTTAAGTTTACAACATACATATTGACATCTCATATTATTAAAGGTTTGATCCCGTGCTTGCAACATTATACTAGCTTTCAATGCGGGAACAATATTTTTGTAGCCCCAATTATGTATGTCACTTGAATCGACTAAGAGAATACAAATTTGTAGTTATCACCTTGATTTTCTGATCACACGACTATTGCAATAAGGGTGATTAAAAGCATCGAATCGCTAAGTTTCCTACTGACTTCCTCAGCAAACGCATCACAACTGCCAAATAATTCTTTCAGAATCGTAATCAGCAACAAAAAGTAGATTGAAAAAAAATCCAAGCGTGGCCATTAAAGTCGGTTAATGCCGCCGAGCGTAAAGTGGGTATCTCATACCCGACGGTAAATTTATTCATATCCACACACCTATCACAACGGCGAACCGCTGAACAGCTGCATGAAATACAATCTTTTCTTTTATGTAGGTCCTTCCCATCAAAATAACTTTGCTCATTATCATCCCTGTTTTGTGCTTTTATTGACATTTGTAACAGCGGCCGCCATCAAAGTTCGATCTCGAATTTCATAATCCGCCCTATTAACGGTCATGCGTCAAAATTCGATTTTCGAAACTATAACTGTTGAGTATTGACAACAACACTCAAGACCAACACATGCGAGTCTTAAACAAACAAAAACACACCCCTCAAAGCTTTCACAGAGGTTTCTTATCAGTTAACCACCCCTGAGCGCTGTAAACTTGTGCTCTCTCAGTACCACCCTTAGAAGGTGCTCCCGTTCTCTCTATCCACTACCCCTACTTAACACTGTTTTACTCTCAATTTCGAAAATGCATGGGGTTGTTATTATGTTAGCCAAAGTTATTGCCTCGTTTTTGTTGTTGTTTTTGTTGACGGACGAATAGATGGATGGATGGATGGAAATGAGGAATGGATGAGGTGAGATTCTCAGTTTCCTTTTTTTTTTCTCTTTGCATTTTGTAAGTATGGAAAATTTATTGTATGCGTGCGTGGAAAATCTGATCAGCGGCCATTCGGTCGTCTATGCCCCCAACCCCACCAGACCACGTCAATGACGGTGATGATGCTCCTGAAGGATGGTTAGTGCTGCACGTTTGCCTAATGCCACTGCTGCTGCTGTTGCAGAAGTTAAACCTGTGTACTCAGCTTTTCATTACATGATGTAACCAAAACCTTATGAATTTTCCCAGGGTAAGGTTTAGGTGTGTGTTGTTTTTCGCTTTTTTTTTATCTTATGTCTGAGTAGGGTGGAAAGCTTCAAGAATTCCTGGGAATTGCGATTGAAATATCAACGGAACTATAGAATTTCTGTTGTAGTAGACGGGATGTGAAAGGATGTGTTAAAAGGTGCTTTACCGAAAGGGGGAGATGAAGATGTTCGCCAATGCAAGCACTGATAGTATGTCGTAGTGGAACACAAGTCCTGCTACTTTTATTTTTATTACGAAAAGGATTTCCTTTGCTTATACTCAAGCGAAAACCTGGCCTAGCTTATTTGATTATTGGGGTCGGGAATCCTTTTTGTCGTTTGTTTTATGTGTGCTGCTATGGCCGTTGGTGACACTTGTAACACGTGAAACTTTTAACATCCCACCGCTTCTGCTTTAATAATAAAAATAATCTGTTAGAAAGTTTCAGTATTAAATGTTATGGTTGAGTGTTGTTCGTGGTGGGCGATGGAAAGGGTGAAGGAGAAGGGGATTGACAATATTTATCTAACTATAAAATAGGACCTTAATGTGAGGTACAAGGGGTGCAAAAGGCAAACAACACGCACAGTCATAACTCACAATTAGAAAGTGTATCGACAAGAGTTGAGCTTGTGCGAGAGGCGTCGGAAGACCGGCACACAATTTATTACCTACTCTGGGGTAACGATGGTGATGTTTGACGCGATCGAAGGCTTTTCTACATGGGATTAAGATTTTAATGCGATTTAATGAAGGACATATTTATTTATTTATAGATGTGGGGATGCTCCCATTGTGTTCTTATGAGACGCATATTATGTATGTAGTTATAGAATGGTTGCGGGCACTAATTAGACAAATAAACAAAGCATTTCAGGTTAAGTACTTAGGAAATTCACTTTATGGCTTTTTTACTCAAATAAGGCGAACAGAAATAATGGGTGTGCAAATGAAGGAAATTATGACACTAACAGATAAAGATCTATTATCGAAATTTAAAATAAAGTAATAAAACAAAATGATTCTTTGTACAAAATTTAACAGTAATGGGAATAATGGAACTTTTCTACTAGCTGTTTTAAAGCTTTAAGAAAAAGACTAGATTCATGAGTTGTTGGTTATGACCCAATTGTTCCAGTTTAGGTCGCAGTATCCAGCAGTATTTTTTTATTCTATGATATATCACAGTAGCTAAACACAATTTGGCTCTGCTTGTCATTCCTCCACTTCAACACACTGCAGGATGCAAAAAGTTGTTTAGTGACCTTAAATGTCCTTACCAGTTTTGTTTAACTCTGCAATCGCGCACTGTGTCATTGTGCCAACAAACTACATTCAGTCCACATTCATCCGTTTTGCTTAGTTTTGCAATCGCGAACTTTTAATCGCGGTCTGTGTTTTGTGCACAATAAACTGCATTCACACTAAATTTGGCTCTTCTTTTTCTTCGCTGACCTACCACAAAACTTAAACAATGTCGAATCTCTGTGGCTGCTCCAATTGTTTGTGTAACAATACCAACGCGGTAATTCTTTCCACCCTACGTGTGTTGGACTGAGCAAACGTGCTGTCGGTTACCTCAAAGAGTTCTCCAATAACTTTTTGATTTTCTGCGACGAATTTAAATTCATTTCCCTGTTATGCGTGTCATTAAGTAATACACTGACGTCGGACAACAAACTGTGTTATAAAAAATTGCTTGAGCAGTTATCTAAGTTTGATGAGCTCAATGAATGTTTTGACGAATTGAGCAACTTTACAGATCACTCTACAAATGTTCTCAAGCCTAAACTGGAAAGTATAGACAAGCCGCTTACAAGTATCGCTGATGTACTAAAAAATCCCCCAAGTGATTCTGTGAACCCCAGTCTTTTATCGCTTAAAAATGACTTGTTATTTGCCCTTGACTCCCGCCTGCCCTTAATAGACGACTACATTAAGTCTTGCGTTCGGTCTTCTTTAGAATCCCATTTACCATCATTCAATAACTTACTTAAGTATCTTCGTTCTGATCTAGATGAGCATTTCCAAAACTCCAGTGCTGACCAACGCTTTCTCGATTTAGCGCGAAGAATCGATGACTTAGGCAATGAAGTTGCTGCTTCCCGAGTCATGATGTGTGTCATTGCTGAAGAAATTAAAATCCAGTTCTGTATATTGTAATATGCGAGCTACGGCTCGAGTAGATAAAACGATATTCTGTGAAATTATTTCTTTATTTTATACTCTATAGAACAATTCAAATTCACACTATACTATTCTTCGCAAACTCCTTCCTTACAAGGTCTCTTTCTTCTCAAATCACTTTATCTCCTTTCAATTACTTAATTCACAAATCCAAACTAATTACTTCTTCTTGTTAACTCTCAACTTTCAATTTATCACAAAATTACAACTTCGTCCATTATCACTTTTCTAATCTCTTCGCCACAGTTTAGAAACTACTGCCCCCTTTTTGATCGCCATCTGTCCTTATATAGCAGAAGTTTCTGATAGCCAGAAACTTCTAGCAAATTCTTCGACCACTGGAACAAGAAAATTCTGATGTAATAATTCCAAGATGACAATAATTTCTTGCGGTTATAATTCTCTCCAAATTCCGTGACGTTGACTGAGATATTATCCGTCTCTTATCGTGGACACGAACTGTGGACACTAACTGCAGACACGAACCTCGAATGAAAAGACACTTCGGAACAAAATTATGCCAGGATGTAAAGACACTTCGGAATTTGTTGCCTGTTTGAGGGCGTAGTTATTATGCTAAATTATGTTACAATATAATACTTTGATCCTCGCCGAGATGATAGAATCTGCGTGCACCAACTCATCAGAACCACATTCTTCTCCTCCATCTTCATTCCTGCTACCTCACACTAACCTTTCCTTGGAAACCGAAGTTTGTCCACCACCTGTTCTGCGATCTGTTACGCAACCCTCACCCACAGTTGTGCGTCTCGGAACAACATGGACCCTCTCCGAATGGGGAATCAAAGGCTTGACAAACTCAGAATCGGCAACAAATGCAAATCCGCTGATTACATTGATGGTGTGAGTTTTTTAAAGAGTTAACCCCATTTCTTGAAAAGTGTTAGATATAGGAGAAAAACTGCTGAAATCTATTGTGAAAAAGCACAATAATTCAATTTCCTTTTTTTTTGCGGATAGCAGTTTGAAAGTGGGAATTGCAGTACATCTACTAATTGAAATGTGGCATGTTTTAGACCATTTCAACTTTTTATGAATATGGCTTAAGTGATGTAATCAAAATAGTAGGGAATGGAATGGACGGATGCGTTATTCGTTGACATGGGTGTCCTGGAATACATTGTCATACATACAATGTTTTCTTTGGTTGGGCTTTCTAGAGAATGTAAGGTATGCTACTTCTAAAGGGGGATTTAATTGAACGTTACAATTTAAGTCTGGCACTACTGTGGTTTTGTCAAAGATAAACAGCTCATATTTGACATCTATGAATACTTAGCATTGACATTTATAATTATGGGGTGGTGTATGAGAGAACAAAGCAATTTATTTGTTAAAATCCATCTCCGAAATGGGACAAATTTAATCAACACAATTCGCGCATTGTTAAATACTGTCGATTCCATTCATCTCCTACCGCGTTTAAGATATTAATGGACAGATTATTTCGAACCGGGTCAGTGTTGGACAAAGACCAGTGCGTCCTCGTAGTGGTCGGTCATGCGAAAATATTGCCGCAGTGAGTGACAGTGCTCGTGGCAATTCATGAAAATTCATACTCCATCTTTCCCAGCAATTGAACCTTTCTGAAATCTCCACTCAGCGCATTTTAAAAAATCCAAGTCTGCATCTATAACACACATCTGTCTTCCAGGCAGAAATATATGCTATCGTAATGGCTGCGGACTATATTGGTAAGAACAGATGGAAGGGGCGAAGTATCTGCATCTGTAGTGACAGTCAGGCTGCGCTTAAGGCTTTGTTCAATCCTTTAACCACTTCCAAAATAGTGCAAAACATCCTTGAATTCGGTCGGAAGGCTCACTCACTGAATTTTGTTTGGGTCGCAGGACACAAAAGGATAACAGGAAATGAGATCTCTGACGAGCTTGCTAGACAAGGCTCAGAAGAGAATTTCTCTGGATCTGAACCCACGTTCGGTTTGCCAGCGTCCTCAGTTAGGGCTTCCATTGACGACTGGCTTTTCAGTGAACACAATTGAGGGTGGCATGACTCGCCAGGAAGCAGGCAGACTAAAAGAATGGTCCCCGTCGTCTGTAAGAAATTCGCGGCTTTCTTGCTATCTCTTAGCAGAAAAAACTGCAGGCAACTTACTAGCGCTCTTACGGGCCACTTGGCCTTTGCCAAGCACCACCATGTGCTAGGTTTGGGCGCTATCCCTGTCTGCGACTCCTGTGGAGAGGGTGATGACACTGCGGAACACTTCCTATGTGATTGTCCTGCATTTGCTTGGGTCAGGTGGCAGATTTTCGGTGCTGATGACCTAAGCTGTTCATCACTGAAGCGTCTACTCGTCTTTTAACAAAAGACGAAAAAAAGCACATTAAAATGGGGTTCTCTGCCTGGTTGTACAATGGACCTGTTTTTGAGTCTGAGTGCTCCAGTAGGGTGTACCCGCCCCGACATAAAAAAAAAGCTTGATCGATCTCAAGCTCATGCCCGCGTCATGACTAATCTTCAAACTCGAGGTAGAAGAATGATCATGAAATCAAGAAATGAACATGACCTCGAGCTCATAATCACTGCTTGAGCATGACTGAAGATGAGGATGAACTTGTCAAAAATTCAGTGCATAAGAGTTGAAGTGACTCATAATAAGAGAATGAATTAAACACTGTTCCAAAAATGTCGGACACCATGGTATGCAGAATTCACAGAACCTAATACATACTCGTGCATCATTTAAACTAAATAGTTCCAAAGTAATGTTTTTCTTCCAGGTGTACATGTTTTAGCACACAATTCCAATGAAATGGCAGCCAACTAAAAGTAGTAATTCGTACAGCAGAATTTAATACCTAAACACCTGTGCGGTGAAATTATGCCTCTAGCATATTTAATCGTACATAAATTTCAATTAATTAATTACGCATTAATATTATTGAGAATAACATAAAAGGAACATAATTACATGCAATTTAATTACATATAGTCGTTAATCGCATCAGACTTCCACGTTTCGTGCTAATCAAGGGTGGTTAATGTTAATAATGTTATTTTTTAACCCGTCGTTGGTTGTGGTTGTAAGCCTCCCCAACACTCCTTATGCGCTTACCGCCATAAGATTAAGCCTACCTACTACGTGTTCCAGGAGCTATTCACGTGTATCACGCGCTATCATCTGAGTGGAGACGCTAAGCCGATAATGGTTGCACAGTTTTACATGATAACATTGCCTCCCAGATTCGTCTGTGTGTATGTATATTATTTTAAATAATTACTCGCGATTAAAACTGAATCGATTCGGGAATGTGCTTATATCCATTGAGTATTCCGGGTGGAAACAGTTTCCTTCTGGGAGTCGTTAAGACTTTATGATAACACTCGCATGTTCTTGACTTTTATTCAAGCGTGTGCTCGTGCATCCGGATTTTCGGGCCACAATGACATGAGTGTGAGAGGCGCACCACTTTGATGTGGCGGAGTTTGAAAGCAGGTCAAGTGCCAACGTCAGGTGACGAGGTAAGCTATTATGGTTGACGAACGTAAACAGTTCGGCGGATGAAGCGATGTTGGTTTTCCGTACACCCAGTGATGCAACAACGATAACAACAACAGCAGCTGCAGCGGCATCAGTGGAACACCACAGAACGATTATGTAAAGTACTTTTTAAGGATTCTCGCCCCCTTTTCTATAATTTTAATGTGCTCTTCTCTTTCTGGCTTACTTGGTTTTTTTTTTTCCTGTTCTTTGTCCTAATGGCTGGGTTTTCCATTTCCATTATGGAATAGGCCACGACATGAGGGTCAGTGGTTTAGGTGTTGGATTTGTGCGAAACGTGTGCCGGCATTAAGAAAATATGAACCAAGTCAAGAGAAAGTCTTAATTTATTCAGAAATGTCTTAAGAAACTGCTTCGTGACATTAAAATGATGTTAAGACCGAAGATGTCGAAGATGCGACCACAAATGAATAGAAAAGACGCTACAAGGAGTGAGGATGACTTAGAAGGTAATGTGGGCATTAAAGTCTCATTTAAATGATTCGAATTTTATTATTCCAATTAGGAGCTAGACAAAACTTAAATAGCTAGTATTTTACAGAATTATTTAAAGCAGAAAAGAGAAAAATATTTATTTCAAAGTGTCGTCGAGATACGAGATTATTTTTATGGTACAAAGCTCAATAAAACATATGTACGTCCATCTGTCGATCAGTCCGTCCGTCTGTCCATCTACCCATCAATCCGTCTATCTATCCAATCTATCACAACTTCATAACTTTTGAATCGTTAGACGTAGACGGTTGAAATGTGGACCAGAGTTGATTTTTGTTAACCCGCATACAGATTGAAAAAAAGTTCAAAAACAAAAAGGTTTGGACATTAGAGCAAAAGAAAAAAAAAATAATATAAGATGTGCTAATTTCCGTTTTGCTTATTCAATCAGATTTTGAGAAAAAAACAAAAAGGTATGTCACCACGTTATTTTGTTTTTTTTTTTTTCCCGAACAGCAGGATATATATTCTCACTCATAATAATAAGACAAAATGTTTGGCACCCTTTTTGTAAGAATCTGTCCAGCCCTTTAGGCAGTATTAAGAAAAATTTGCTTACATAATTATTAAATTACGTTTCCCAAAGCTCAAAAATAGGTATACACTGTATATGCTAACGGTTTAATAAAGGCGCTAAGAAGCAGCACAACTTTCGCATACGCAGACGATATGACAATTATGGTGTCTCACAGAGACCATGGAATGATGCAGAAGAAGCTGAACGTCGTTGCAAGATGGAGTCACGATCATCCACATCAAACCGCCTCACATCTTGTGTCATGATATTCGGATTAAATTTCATGGCACAAATTGCCTGCACGCCAACAGTAGCACCAGCAGCAAATCAGATGACCACTGATCAACCTCTATCGAAGTAATTAACACATATAAGTACCTTATTTAAAAACAACAGAAAAAACTTCGGACAACATCATATATGCTACACCATCTAAGCAACTATAGTAATTATGAAGTAGATAGACGGGCATACCTTGCACTCGGTGCGTCCTACATCCGCCATGGCATTACCGCATGGGGCACTTCAGCATACTGCAGACAGCTACAAGTTAGTCAAAACTACCTACTCAAAATCCTGGCAAAGAAGAAGATAATTGACTACGATACATAAACACTCAGCACCCAACTGGAGCTTCCAAATATCGAAGGCATTTTCAAAACTAGCCTAATCACCACCAAAACAGACGACGGAATGCAGAAGGAAGGTTTAAAGTTGCGAAGTTCTGTGATAACTACGGTAGACACTCCTTAGCAACAATACTACCTACGGTTCCTATTTATCGTATAAACATTTCTCAAATGCCAATACAAAAAAAAAGAACTTTTTCAGTAAAGCAAATTAAAATAAAATAAATGAATAAATGTGTAAGAAAACTACATTTAAATTTATTTATTATACTAAAAATAAGAATTGTTAAATTTTAAGCTAATTTTTCTTGCAGACAAGCCTGTGGGCTCGCGGGATATATACGTAACTACATGTATACTTAAATATTCTCAAATAAATAAATGAATAAAAAAACACACATGCAAACATGGGAAACCCATACAAATTCATTCGACTTGGCCGTATTTGGTAAAACGGTAAACTTGCACCTATATACATAAGTATATATGTATATATAGGTTATTTAATTGTAAATCACTTCGATTTGACACTAAAACAAAATCGTTAAAGAGTTCCCTTTTTTTAAATGTGTTAAAATAAAAAAAAATTCTCCAGAATTTGCTATCCAATAATCTTGCATAAGTCAAATATAGTTCAAATATTTGTTTCGAACAAAATTGATGGAACCAAGAAATAGCCAATCTTTTTTTTTTTTCTTAAAGATCTTGGTACGTCATCTGTAGTGGTAACATCATCGTTTATCACGCTGTTTGTTCACGGTTCAAATCCTGATGTCAAGACCCATCTATTTATTTCGCATGAAATAAATAAAAAAGTCGATGAATTGCGAAAGCTAAGTCAACTCTACCGCGTAGGCATAGCACTGGCAGTAGAGTTGTCATATGACTGAAATTGCAACTTGATCGAGATGATGACATCAGGAGGACGAAAAAAAATACTGTGAATCATGAGCAATGACAAAAAGTAAAACAAACATATCTGGACGCTAACCTTGGAGTTTACAGAAACTTATTACCGACTGAGTTTTAAACCACTACACCAAATCTTTCTTTCTCTCTCTATCTCTCTTTCTCTCTCTCTCTCTCTTCTATACTATAAGAGTATATCTTATTTGGCGTGCGCAAATTATAAAAATAAACATGTATCCACAATATCAAAATCAAATTTGAGCCGTTTTCGAGCAAATCAATTTTTTTCCAAAGAGGCCAACAGCAAAGTACCGTTAATTTTGGGGTTAGAATGAAAATTCCGATTTCGCTTCGAATTGTGACCCCACAGAATCCAGATATAAAGTTTGAAGAAAATCCGTCCAGTTGTTTAGTCTGCATACAGACAGACAGATGGACAAACCCACTTTAATGAGTATCTCTATCATAGTAATGTCAAGTTTGATGAAACTCTCGAGATAGAATATTTTCAGGAAACTAATACTTGCCCTTATATGTGCAAGTGAAAAGACGGTCAAACCTTAAAGTGCGACAGTTCCGGAGTAATTACAGTAAATATAATACTAGATATTAAACAAGTAGGTAGTACTGGGTGATGTTCCACGTCGATGTTGTTTAGCCGCCATTTTGGTGCATTTGCCAGTTCTCATTAGTTGGTCGTGAATAGCAGTCAATAATAGCATATTATGGAGCGTCTAACGCCTCAACGACGTGTTGGAGTTATTAAAACATTTTATCGAGACAATCGTTTCAAAAACACGAAGTAATTTGGAAATTTTTTTTTTTTTTGGTTTAAATCATGTGCCATGGACATCCGCCCAGATATTTACGCTACAGTCTTCCGCACATTCAACAGACGAACAGACCAACTTTTTTTTTAATTCTCTATTTTACTAAACAAACAAATTAAAAAAAAAAATAAAACAATTGTGGGATAAAGAATTATTTTTCAATTAAATAATAAATAAGGAAACATAGTAAAATTCATTAATTACGAGTACTTTTTATTTATAAAGAATTATTTAGAAATAATTATCACTTGACAGAATTGATTCACTATGTTGTGAAGGCAGAAATGGTTTGGTATATTGAATACATATGTTAATGCCTGCAGAAAGAACTTGATTACAGAGAGACCGGATTCCATGCACAGGAGGGTTAATTATTTTCCTTAAATAAGTGCGTGAAGTTTTCATTAAAACCGGTAAATATTGAAGATGTAAAGGGCACAATCAAATTATATGCACATGATCACAAACAACAAAAAGATTAATAAACTTCAACTAACTTTTGAATTGATAATATACAAAGGAATTATTGAGACAAATGATTCTGGAATTAATAATACATTTTAGACGGACCAAAATCTAGGATTTAAATAAATCTGGAATTAATATTCATTTTTGTGAAAATGGTTACAATCCACGCGGATTCAAAACTTTGTTACAATAATGAATATTAATTCACGTGGATTGTAACCATTGTCACAAAAACGAATATTAATTCGAGTTTCATTAATATTTTTGGATTTTAGAGATTTTTACTTCCGAGAATTTATGTTTCTAGATTTTGTTTATCGAAATATCGTGGTACATGCTTCTGGAATAATGATAATGGGCCAGTGGCAGTACTCACATTTCCGCATCCTGGGGGTGCTCCAGGTTGAGGATAGTGCCGACAGGGTAACTTTCTTATCACGTAAAAAAAAACGGTTATGAGAGAGACAATAGCCTCGGATATTAAATTCACTCAAATGGCAAATAGATCCATGGGCTATGCATGCGATTATGGAGTTGGAGTATGACCTCGAATGGTACAAGACAGATATAACCGCGATCCAGGAAGTACGATGGATATAATCAGACATGCAGAAAAATAAAAATTGCTTCATTTATTACATCTGCCACAAAAGGCTGCACACATAAGAATAAGGTTTTGGTCGTGGGAAAACAGCTAAGGTCAAGAGTCATTGACTTTAAGCCAATAAACAAACAGCTGACTATAATCCGCATCAGGGCTGCTTTTTATAACAACAGCCTAATATATGCACATGTCCCTACTGTAACGTCTATCAAGGAGAAATTCCATCAGCTACTGGGTGGAGCCCAGCATGTCTGTAGTATGATATAAAATCGTGCTGGAGGACTTCAACGCCAAAATCAGCAAGGAAAATATCTTCGACGGTTTAGTCGGAGAGCACTAATAGCAGCTAGTAGGTTCCCCAAACTTAGAATCCACACAGTAACCTAACTATCTCCAGATGGTCGAACCGCCAACCAATAATAGATGCGAGGCGTGCATCTTCCAACCTGAATGTACACACATTTAGAGAAGCAAACGTCGACTCTGAAGATTTTCTCGTCGCAGATAAATTCAGACCTCGACTGTCTAACGAAAAGAAGCTGTGAATGTCTCAGAAAAAAGAGACTTGACGAAAAGATGTCTGTGGTATTATGATATTTGTAAACAGATGACAGAAAATGTACATTTTAAAGCGCAGAACAAGAGCAGCATGGGAAGAGTACCGAACCAGGGAACGGACGACAAGAAAATCTTGCATATGAAGAAAAGGTCACACGCAGTCTTCCAGCTCAAGGAAATTAAAGAATCTCGCGATAGGAATAATATCCAGCAGTTCTAGAAAAAGGTCAAGCAACTGACAACTGACTTCAAGGCCGAAATTCAGGCTCTTCGAAATAGTGAAGGAAACGTAATCACCGACGCACAGAGAATAGTAGATATGTTTAAGCAGCATTTTCAGCAGCTGCTGATTGGGCATAATATTGGGAGACTGACAGAGCAAGAAAAGCTCCCGCCTCCAGTCAACGAAAAAGTAATTCCCCTCCCAGTATAGAAGAGGTTGAGGCAGCTATTAAAAATCGGAAGAGCAACAAGGCTGCCGGCTCTGAAGCATACAGCCTACCACTGGCAGGGCCTGGTCCAAATATAGAGGCAAATCGATCCTACCTAACATATTATGTGAATGTCCGAAGCCTTTCGCAACACACTAATCGGCAAATACAAGGCAGATCGACTATTGGCTAAATTTTCACAGTAATTCAAATCCTGGAAAAGACAACAAATTGCAAGTCCAGACTGACTACCTTTTCATCGACTACAAAGTCGCATATGTTAGCATTCATCATCTGGAACATGGAAGGCATTCTCTTCAACAGCGTGCCGTTTTAGATGCTTTCTCAACAATTGATGAACAGGGGAAACGAGTTGGTCTTGAAATGAACAAGTACAAGACAAAATACATGCTATTAACAAATATAGCACCATCGGTCCACGGATTTGGACACAATGTTACTGTTGATACCTACAACTTCAAGGTATGATAATTAAGGAGTCAATTTACCCTGGGAAATCCTTGCTACTTAGGTTTGGTGAAACAAATGGGATCAAAACTTGTTTCTCGAAAGACAATATACATTATGTACTCGTAGTATGATTTTTTTCACGGTAGACATATCTGAGTTCCTTCCCAGTAACCAGTATATTTTTGTACATTTCAAGTTTAATTCTTCTCTTTTCTTTTTGATGTGCTCTTTTCACTTTAACTTTGCATCCAAAATCATTCCAAGCTACTTCGCTAGATACCCAGTGGGGATATTTGCCATTGAAGTTACCACCAACAATAATAAAATAGCCTCCTAAATTTTATCAACAGCTCCTCATTCGAAACCAGCAGAGAGACATCCAGTAACATTTTTCATTTATCATACGAGTATCTATGGTGGATTTATGTACAAGTCTATTCGCAAACCTATTTCTAGCTTCTTCAGCGAGTGCAGTCATAATGTAAATAAAATTTCATTGATACTCTGTCTTCGCTCTTCAATCTACTTCATGAATTTGCAGTGTATAGGTATAGCTATCTCTACATTTCGTGCGTACAATCTTTGACAACAAGTATTCGGCTGTTATAATACCTGGCTTTTCGAAGTGCTTTGTTTATGCTGTAGTATTGAGGCTGGTATAAGCTACTATATAATGGTGATCTTGTTGCATTTTGATGTTGGCTGATCACCTAGATGGATGGAAGGAAAAAAAAAACTTTTAATCCTGTGAACAAGGTACTCGAAGCACAAACATTTTAAGTTTGACTGGGATTAGGATTATTTCAAGTGCATATTGCACTGTATATAATTTTGTAAATAATCAGCAGCTCATGGACTAAAACTTCTATCTATATTTGCCTGTGTTCAGATTATAGCTATCAAAATATTTGACGGTGGGAGTTTGGATTTCTTCGTCATTAACATGCACTCGATTCGTGTTGCCTAACTCATCCCTTCGGAAATTGGCAGCTTCTCTCCCGGATTTCATTGAGATTGCAAAAATTTAATTAACCCAAAAATGGCAGACAAAAGAACCAAGCAACACATATACCAGCCATACGCATTAATACACCGCCACAATTTAACATTAATTAAAAGAATGAAAGCAATTCAAGTCTAACTGCGGCCCTCACAATAAACATCATCCGACGAAAGAACCTTTCCCTTTTGTCTCAATGATTTCTTTTAAGTAATTGGAAATAATAAAAGGATTTTCAAAATTCACCAAGGACTTAAATGAAACTGCAAACAAAGCCCGGCAACGAGCACCCCTTTTTTGGTTTTTTGGTTCTTAAACGGAGCTCGATTCAATATCGGCGGGCATTACCTCTGCAACCCTTTTTACTTAAATCGCCGATTACACAAAATAGGTTTTTAGAGATTCTTTCTTGTTTCGTTTGTTTTTTTTTTTTTTTTTTTCTTCTCGTGCCCAAAGAACAAAACTTCTTCAATAATCATCTTAACTTTACACTATGGCACAGGGTTTAACCCCCACCCAGTCCACGTTCGTTTATCCTTTCACGACGAGCGGCACCGTAAACAAGTGAAACATTTATTTGAAAATTTCGCACAAATCGATAAAAGCGAACCGGGCCAAAGGAAATTGTTCGACTCAGATCTACTAACCCCTTTTCGATGGGCCTCGCCATTCCACCCCCACAAAAAAAAAAAAAAAAAAACAACAACACCAACTGATTCTTAGATGCAAAACCATTCAAATCATAAAAAAAGAAGCAGAAGAAGGATCAGTGTAGAAATTCAATGTTAAACATCACAGAGGATTGCTTTGATATGACGTCGACGATGGCGGTGGTAGTGGTTAGTCGGGAGAAAAAAAAATTCAATGGTTACGGGGCGAGTTCCTATTTTGTGTTCTAGAATTTTCGTCGAAAACATGCTGTCAGACAAAAAAAAAGGATTCCCTCGCAACGCAGATCTATGCTCTATGCTGAAAACGCTACACATATGGCCTTAATACGTGCGGGCGGTAACATAGGATAGTTGTTTGGGTGGTTAGAATTGGTACTGATGGTTGGAAGAGAAAAAAAAAGCAAAGTGGCAAAAGCACCACATAAGGGATGGAAATAGGTACACCTTATCGAAAATTAAATTGGCGATTGCACATGATAACACGATTATCACAATTGAACGAGCATGAAGTCAGCCGACAAACTTGAATCCTGTTGTGCTTCTAACGCCCCTGCACCTTTTCTAACCCGTTCAACCCTGCCTATGTAGTGAGCCAACCGGCGGAGGAGCGGTGGGTGTATAACTGTATACAACACAACAACAATTGTTTCGCCTTTTGGGTGTCTGAATGGAAGATGGTTTGGCGGACGACCGACGGTTGACACACGCTACTACTCTATTGCTAACAGGATACACAGCTCCCTCTATATATGTATATATATATATATATATATGCACTACAGGGTGTGTGGGACATGACATTATGTTCATTTTGCTGCCACTGGCACAAGTTGTGCTGTACGATGTCAATAACATATCGGTGGCTCGATTTTCTGTCGAGTTTCAGGTGTTTGTGCCGTGAGGGTTTTTATATTTCTCTCTTTTTCAATGTTTGTGCCTTGGTCTGTTTTCTCTGTGTGATCCTTGCAGGAAAAGGGTGAATTCCCGTCACCTTGGTAACTTTGTGTTACTTTGACATCATCGCACATTCTGGCACAATGAGAGTGTCAAATAGCTTATTTTTTGTGTGAGATTCTTTTCCATCTCTAAATTGTTCATCGGTTTCCGTGGGTCTGTTCATGACTTGTGGCGAATTGATTTTTTGGTTTTCAAAATAAGGAGAAGCATTTTTTGTAAGATCTCCAAGAAAATCCCAATAAGCCGTAATGCGATCGTATTTGTTTAAGTAAATATATCCCGTAAAAACGTTTAAAGCAGCTGTTAAAGTACCTTGAACGCCAATGAAGACTTTCAGTATGTTGGAGCTACTTAATATAGGGTAGACTGTGAACCAGCAAAAACTCAAAATTACACTATCATAGTAAACGACAAAAGCCAAACACATTTGTAGAGTTCCAGTATTTACAAGGTATACAAAGTTCGGCTGTCCTTCTGTCTGTCACAGCCACATAACTTTTGATCCATTTGACATAGAAAGTTTAAATTTAAATCAGAAATGAATATTGGTAACTCGCATAGATTTGGGAAGTAAAACAATAAAGGTTTCGAGGTGAAGGTCAATTTTTGATTTGTATATGCACAATACAAGTGTGAAGCAAAAGATGGTCTCGACCAAATCAAAGAAGAAGCAGCTCAGATTAGGGACTTCTTACAATCAAAACACTTACACTCCGAAGGAAGACAGAAAGGCCCTCCTTGTGCTGAAGGGAATCGAAGACGAGCTCTTCCATGCTGGTATTTCAGTTATGGCGGTAAGCTCTTACGCAATTATCTGGACGGACCGCAAATTCAACAGCTTTGTAGTTTAAGTTGAGTATCATAGCGACCTTCCATCCATCTATAGGAAATCTCTCCTCATGAATCAAAAGGTTTATTAGGAAAAATTTAATAGCACTGGCATCACCTTGTTCCCGGAATGAGTTTTGCTGATGTTGCTGCTATGGGCACCACAAAAAGACAGCAGACACCCAAAAGTGCCACTCAGAAAACGTCAACCAAGCTTGTACATGCTGATAAACCAAAGCTCTCAACAAACAAACCGAAGGCAGCCCCGGCTTCATTCAATATTTTTGACGACACAGGCACAGTTTGGCACGGACCTGCTGACGTTTCTTCAAAAGGCAAAGAAGGTTGTTCTTATCAACTATGGCAGTTTGATGATAAGGGAAAGACAAGTGTGTAGGGAAAACTTATTTGCGAATTATGCTCCTAATAAATAAACTTTCTATAATTACCGACAATGTAAATTCAGTCTATTCCACAGCTAGACGAATTTGCTTGAATTTATTTATTGAGTCAAGGAAACCAGATATTCTTTTCTTACAGGAAACCAATTTTACAACAAGGAACTCATTCAAGCCCCATGGTTACAACATGTTCAGAGAAGACAAAACATCTAGAAGAAGAGGCACTTCGATCTTTACCCGACAAATATTTAAGGTTGTGCAGACAAGGATTACTAGACTACTATACGTGGAAGCAATAGCAAGTGTTATCCACGTTTTTCAAGATGAAACTCTGCTGTTGGTATCTATTTACAACACATGCCAAGCATCGAGGGAAAATATTCGACAAGATCTCAACACCATCAACATCGCCGCAAACCTAATCAACTACTGCGTGATTGGCGGAGACTTCAACTCAAGACACCCGCTCCGGCAAGATGATGTAACCTCACAACAGGGAACCGCCATTGTGGATTGGCTGAATGGAAACAGCTATCGTCATTCCCTCGTGACTATTATCCAGTCAAGGAAATCCTTTCCCAGAACTCCATCAACACTAGACTTCTTCTTGGTGATGTCTAATTTCGTCAACATACCGCCAGATTTTCAGAATTACATGCCTAGCACATGACAGTAATTCAGATCATCTGGCTGTTCAACTTAGAACTCTATTAAACTGAAGAATAATGATAGAGCACCAGAACACCACATCATATTCAATAAAATATAGAGGCTGAGGCGAATATAGAGGCTGAACTCCCAATAACTTCGAGTTTATCTAACCTCAGCAACAGCGAGATTGACGGCGTCATCAAGGGATTTCAGACAGTTGTTATCAACCTCGTAGTTATCCAGAAAACCCCCCGTACCAACAGGGAAAAATATATAACAACCTTCCTAGGTATGTCCAGGCTATATATGCCCATAGAGAGCGGCTGAAGAAGAGACTCCAGAGAATTTTTCACAGGATAAGGAACACCGTCAATGATGAATATCGTAGTGTACACTCGCAGCTGTAACGCACTAATACGATGTTATTTCAGGCGGTGACGAACTACAACTAGTTCACCAGGCGTCTTGAAGACATCGAGCATCGATTACCGCCAAGAAACAGCAACATCTTCTGCCGATAAAGATGAGGCATTTACCAACTATTTTGAGAGTAACTTCACCGACCGACCTCCTGTGTAACTTCCCGATTTTCTAAAAGAAGTAGAATCAGAAGTCCATGGAGCTACAAATTCCAGTAATCCGATAACAACATTCAGATGGGATAACTGAGCTAATGATCCGTCAAGGGATGAAGTGATTCACCACCACTGAGGAAGAGATTGAGATAATTCAAATCAGCAATGCCAAGAAATCTGTAGGAACTGACCAGATCTCCAGCTTTTTATTAAAGAAGTTGTCAAGTCAGTCTGGCTATTATACTGCTGCACCAACAATAGCTGTTTTCCATCTTCGTGGAAAGTGGCCATTGTTGTTCCAGTACCAAAAAAGACGAATCGTTCGGATACCGAACAATCTTTGCTGTGCAAAATACTGAAATCAGTGATGTTGAGGAAGATAAATCACTTTTGCTCGGAGAGAGTAATAATTCCCAACAACCGATATAGTTTTCGAGTCAAACACTCAACCATACACCCTTTGCTCAAGCTACACAGCGACGTCACCCATGGATTGAACAAGAAAGGGACCACCGTAACCTGCCTTTGACAGCATTTGGACCAAAGGATTTATTTTCAAGCTAATTCTTTTTGGTTTCCCCAACTATCTGGTAAAGTTAATTTACAATTTTTTAACCCACAGAATCTTCTTACGTGCAGGTGCATCAGGCAAAGTCATCAACAAAACGAATCAACCCTGTAGTGCCCCATAGATCAAGGCTTGGGTCGATACTTTTCAACATATTCACTATAGATCAACCACTGAATGCAGTAAGAACCAGGACAATGGTATAGGCGAATATTACTTACGCTGTTTTGCTTTCATCAGGAATCACTAGGAGTTGAAACGCACGTCTGAAATTTTTGGTAATATTAACTTAACAGCAACAAGATGAAACTAATCTGCTTTAGAAATCCAGCGACAGCTACGAGGCGATGCCGAGCGTTCGCAATTCGCTGCCGCAAAATTCGGATTTCATTTCCAGATAACACCTAGGTGCGAACCAAGACAACCACCAAGTATCTTGGAACTCATTTCAGTGTGCTGCATTTAGTCTACTCATTACTCAGGGACAGAAATGAGCACAGCAAGAAAACTAAACTGATTGTACACAAACATATGATAAGAATAGTTTTCACATATGGCTAGTCCCATATGTCACCCACCACCAAGAAGTTCGAATTTGTACAGGACTGTGGCGAAATCTGACCACAAAGAAGTACGATAACGCCGGTGTGAACGCAATCGAACAGTACTTGATTTAACTCTCAAGTAGACTCCTGCAAAAACTTCCAACGAGGAAATACAATATTACATCCGACAGTAGATCGAACCAAGTTACCGAAACCTGAGTGCACGAGCAATCACCGATTCAAGATCTTAAGACATTATGAACAACAAAGCAACACCATTCTACCAGCTTGCAAGCAACGCCTATTACCGGGGATAAACCTAATAATGAAATCCTTTCTTTTTAAAAAACGATTTGTCAAATATATTTTCTCTTATTAAATATTCATGTAATAGATTAAGTAGTAGATTAGAAAACTAGTCATTAGATATATGTTGGGCTCCTATTGTTGAGCCAACATTACCTTAACAGTAGTCTAGTTTTAAGCCAATTTATACATAAAACGACTAAATAATAAACAAATTCTTAATCTAAAAAAAAATCTAATCTAAAAGTGAAAGGGGGCAACGCGTTGATTTCAAAAATTATCCATTAGTTTTCTTCATTAAGTTTCGGGGAAAATGCCACCACCTTTTGAAAACTGTTTTTCTGAGAATTTTTTCTCAAAAAATGATGTAAAGTCAACAGTCTTTGACAAATTTATGAAAAATCAGCTTTATCTCTTTCAACGAAACTGTGTTCTATAAGAATTCATGATCTTCAAGAATTTTATATACGAATTATAAAAGCAGGTATTACCCTATAATGGTAAGTGTCCCACTCGTACACATTTTTGCTGGAAATTTAATTCTCTACCAGATCCCGAAATAGTGGTCCCTATTAAAGATGCATCATGTATCCATTAGCTATCTCACTCTATCGAAGTGGTAATAATATTAAAAATAAAAATTTTTCTGATCTCCTATATCTAATTACAACTACCGTTGTTCAATTGTATACCTATGTATACAGGAAAAGGGTTAAAGTAAATTTATGTTTAAAAAAGAAAAAAATATATTGAAAGGGACTGGAAACATATCCATTCAAATCCATCAAGAAATATGGTAACCAACATATGGGCACATCTACTAAACAGAACATCCCTAACAAGTATAATTTGAAAAAGGATATAGGTACTCAAAATTGATAGAGCAATAAATCTACCAACAGAGGAATGATGCCAGCCAAATTTCATTCAACTCATTCAATTCTCGAATTTCACGAATCTGAGAACCTTGCACTAATTCACTTATCCCAAATATTTTAAACTTTCCTTTGATGTACATTTCCTCATCAATCGATTTGAATATTGGACCCTTACATCATACCCTATGTATCCGTATGTACATAATCTAATTTCTTTATTGAAGGGTGGTCGTATTAGAAAACGTTTTACCGGCATTTTTGCAAAAATTTACAAGCATAAAAGGGAAGAAGAAATGAAAAAAAAAAAAAAAAAAAAAAAAAAAAAACTAAAAACGAAAGAAATAAACAGGATATTTGTCCTGCCTGATGATGGTGTACTCTGCAAGTATATTTGTATGTATATTTATATTTATGTTTCATTTATTATATGAACGGTAGAAACGTTATACCTGGTGATGGTGACTACTCATGCAAACGATATAAATAAATTACAGAGGAGAATACAATATTCGAGTGGCGGCAATTGGATGAGAAGAGCACTGAAAACAAGTTCTTACAGGATAATTATGTTTACTTTACGGTACTTTTCTACTGGAAGTGGAATAGAAATTGGTTCATTAAATTTTGCGAATCTCCTTTGAATGTTCTTACGCATGAGGAAAGGACACACTTAAATTTTAAAGAACCATCTAAGTAATGCCTACCATTAGTATTGTTCAATAAAATTCAATAATTTTGCTATTAGATGATGCTGTCCTATATGGAATATATTTATATATATATTGTTAGATCTTGAAAAGGCTGGCGTCCTTCGTACAGACCATACTCCATTGCCAATTGTTTAACTCATCCCTAGTAAGCCTATCGAGTGAGTGCACTGATCTGGATTTTGACTATATTGCTAAATGAACTAGTACTAAGAGGGTGAGAGGACAGGACTGCTCATGGTGTGAGCAATCCTTACATTACAAGATTCAGATGACGCTGTTTAGTACAAGTTCGGTAGATCGAAATATTAGTTCAGTCAGAATACGCAAAAAAGGGAATTTGAACAAAAGAAAATTCATAAAAGCAAAAGAATCTTCAATTGAAATTTCATTAGGTATTTGTCGAAAATATAATTACAACCGGATCGCAAGACTTGCACCAAACAAAAACCCAAATGATAAAATTTAAACAAAACCGTTATCATGTAATTCGATGGTTTTCATTGGCATCTTTGGTTAAAATGAAAGTTACGATTTCGCCTCCACGGAACCCTAATATGAAGTAAATCCGGAAAACCGAAATTTCCAAATCCCGGAGCATTCAGACTCAATTTTCTGTGTCCATTGTACTATCAGGCAGAACTCCTTTTTAGTGTAGTGGTTGGAGAAACTCAGATTTTATTCGTTTATGTGGGTTGCTGTTCCCCGTCCGGGCTTGAACTTGCACAGTTCGGGTCACGAGCGAACACACTACCCACTACACCGTGGCCACCTATGATACGAAACTAATACTTGCAAGTAAAAAATAATGTTACAATCCATTTTAAATAGATCGTACAATCCTCATCAAATAGATCGTATAATCCTCATCCTCATCCTCAAATTCGATGATATCTTTTTACTCTTAGAATATTTCCGCGATTTGCAAGAGATTTTATCAGAAAAAAATTAGTCGTGTGTGTCACCAATTGTAACCAACGTTTATGGGCTTTATTAATATATTAAATAGCTTTACAGTAACCACCATCGCAAATACCTTCTAAAAAAAACAAAATACATTTAAAAAAAAAATAAAAAATTGACAAGAATATCAAAGTCTAAATTGGGTGTTTTTGGACGGCTTTCAAAAATGTTAATACTTGTACTGTTCCGAATTCTAAAAAGATTACCTGTCAAATTTCATTTTCAAGAGATGATTATAAGGACAGAAAGATGAACGGACATGGCTAGATTGACTTAACTTTCGATACTGATCTCAAATATATACACTTTTGGGAGTTTTTCGTTTTTATTTTTCTATGTTACAACTAAATATAGAGCACATACTTGTTTCATATACATATATGCTGTTCGTTTGTAAATCAAGAAAAGAACAAATTGGATTTTTCATATAATTCATTAAAAAGCAAAAAAATTGTTTGACTATATACATGTCCAACATTTACTTTTTGCGAAGTAAAACCATTCAAGAGACTGAAGACAGATTTAAAAAAATAACTATGGAGACTCTGCTCCAAGTGGTTCGTTGAATTTCGTTGCGGTCGTACGAGCACACAAGATGCTAAGCGCCCACGACGTCGAAATGACCTCACAACGGAAGAAATAGTCAACAAAATCCATGAAATTGTGTCGGACGATAGCCGGATTAAGGTTCGTGAGATAGCTGAGGTTGTAGCAATTTCAAATGATACCGTCATTCGAATGCGTGACCATTTGGGCATGAAGAAATGATCGGCAAGATGGGTGCTGCGTTTGCTGATGGTGGACTAAAAACGGATTCGGGTGAAGATTTCAAAACAGAATTTGAAACTCTTCAAGTAACAGTTGATGAATCCTGGATACACCACTACACGCCAGAAATGAAGAAACAATCAAAACAGTGGACATGTGCGGCCGGAAAAGTTATGGCAACGGTTCTCTGAGATTCCCACGACGTAATCTTCATTGACTATTTGGAAAAGGGGAAAACGATTACTATTCCAATTTATTAGATAAATTTAATACAAATTTGATAGAAAAAGGTCACCATTTGAAGAAGAAAAAGTGGGGTTTCATCACAATAATGCACCGGCTCATACGTCCGCTGTAGGAGCAGCAAACTTAGCTGAATTGCGACATGAACTGCTTCCTCATCCACCCTATTCTCCAGATTTGTCTGCGATTATTTCAAGTTTCATCGAATAAACAAATGCCTGTTTTGCAGAGTTTGAGAAATCATATTTTTTGGAAAGGTTAAAAAATTTGGAATATCGTTGGGAAAGATGTACCGCGTTGAAAGGAAATTATATTGAATTGTGTGTCTGTCGGCCGACATTTACCGACTACTTTACCAATTTTCATGAGGTTTATTTATTGCACTGAAACATTTTCTGAGCAATTACTGGTCTATGGGTATATGCCAATTCCGTCCAGTATCAACACGTTGGACCATGATGCAACATGTGCATTGAAGTAATGAAAAATCTTCAGTGTTTTTGCATTAAATTCGAAATGACGGCCAAACTATAAATGGTATGGGAGAATAATGTGCTATAGTCTCATAGTTCAAAAGATATATAAAATAGTCCGCGACAGCATATATTCGTACCTAATATTACTAAATAGCTAACAATAAACACTTTACGAGTACATGTTTTTTTAGTATTTTAACTTTCAGTTTCCTTCCGTACCATATAACTTGAGTATAGATGAGCTGATTTCAATGTAATTTTCTTTCGTTTCCTATTGAACATTTTTCTGGAAAGGATAGAATCTTTATTTGATTATTGTCCAACATAAGGGAGCTGAACATTCATACATCTAAATTATATGACCAGTTTATAAAAGAAGTCTGCAAGAGCAAATATTTCAGATTAAGAGAAAACTCACAATAAGCATTTTAATGTTTTCAAAAAGATTCACAAGTGTAGCTTTAGAATAGCTTACCTCATTTAGATGCAACTTATTTTGTATTTTACGGTAGAAATTAAAAAATATTTTAAGTTATAGATAATTATTGCACCTGTCTAGGAACTGTGCAGCAGGCAGTCATATTTTGTATTCGTGTAAAGTAAAGCTAGCTCCATTCAAAACCAACGGGTGATGTGTTGAAAAGTTGGCTATTTATTATGCACTCTTGTAGCATTAGAGTTATTAAAAGCATATTAGTTAAGTGAATATATAATTATGAACCTAATAGTGAACGGAAATGAAGCGCAATATTTTATACCTTAACCAGGAAATGAAGCAATATCATGGTGTACGAGTTTCTAAAACAGGCTATTATCTCTTAGCAGAAAGGCCACGGGAATGAGCTTGGCGGCTTTATGGCACGGGCGAAGCCGAGCGGGTCTACTAGTATGTATATAATATGAATTTAATAAATAAACTTGCAGTAGTAAAATTTAGTTTCTAACTATTTAAGCGCTGCAGGTCCAATATGGGAACTACGATATCCAACCATGTATCTATCCAAAGTTGCGCTTAGCTGGGGATGAAAACAAGAGTTGTTGTAATTATTTACCTTACGTGTAAAATTTTACTATATTAGCAACCACTTGATAGAGAGAAAAACAATAATTGGAGCCACTACTTGAGTAACCTCATTCAAACTTTTAGTCGAGCACTGAGTGTGCCGCTTAACTTTTACCACTTTGGGTAGGGATGGAGAATAATTCCGCATCAGTTTGACGAATTTAATTATCACAGTAGTTACTAAATTTAAAAGCAATCGCATATACATTAAAGTAGTTACTCAAAGTTAGTTGAAGTACACATTTGTAATTATGTATCATATTTACAGCAAAACGAACTTTTATAATTAGTTACAATGTACTCTATATTTGGTAGCAATATTTTCATTATGATTTTAAAATAAATCAGTTCATATGTACAGCAAACTTCGGCATATTAGCCAATTTGTATACGCACACGCATTACTTCACTTTTGACAATTATAGCGTACCAATAATTAAAATTTATAAATCTAAAACCCTTGTTAGTTATATTTGGTGAATAGTTGTCGAAAACAACAATCAAGCTGGTATTTTCAACAATTGTTATTCCACAAGATATTTCAATTAAATGTTTTCAGTTTTGTTTCTGATTTCCTGCTATTGGGGTAGAAAGTTACAAGGGGAAAGTTTTTAGCACTTTGGTGGTGAGTACACAACTTTCACATGCAATATGTTTGTTCTAATAAAATGACTGCAACTACTCGTACATACACGTGTAATGTTTACATGGGAATATTTTAACTCACTTTAGAAAAGAACAAAACTTGTCAAGGATAATTTTTTTTTAGTTTTTTGTTGAAAAATATTTCTGCCGCAATAACAAAGGTAAATATTCCTGAATATTTTCGAAGGTTTCGATATTAAATATATTGACCATGTTCTTAAGCTTCGCTATACGGACGATTGTTACATGGAAATTTACAACAAGGAGACTAGAAAATTAAATATTGGTTTGGATAAAAAAAACTCAAAATATTTTATATACACTTTCAGAAATCGAAAATAAACTCTTGGGTGGCTATTCCAGGAAAAAAAATAAAAACAAAGTGTATGACTGTGGCGTATACGTAACTTTTATATTAAACCAGTAAAATTATACTTTTTACTGGCAACAAATAGAATAGAGAGGAACTCGAGACTTTACGTGGAAATGTGTAGATAGGTGGGAAAAAACGTATAACAAAACTCTCCACTCATAGGACCAAGGCACTAGTCCACACCCCGTTTTAAAATGAAGGTATATAATATTTTTTTTCAATAACCAATTTTATTTCACCCATAGGGAAACACCCAAAGGAAAAATGTTCACCAAATCAAATTCTCTATCCTAGCCTGCATTAAAAGGTTTTTTTTTTTATTTAACTATTAAGTAATCACAGTGGCTCAGTGAGTAGAGGTTCAAGGTTCAAATCCAAGAAAAATAAAAAAGTTTTCTCACGGTGCGACCTCTCGCAAACGTCTGACAAATATCCGAGAGTAAAACTGTCATGAGAAGCTTCTCTCATTCGATAAAATTGCACTTCGGAAACGGCATAAAACTGTAGGTCCCAAACCATTCGTGAGCGCACAGCACGAGTGACTGCGAGAAGCTAGGCCAGCCCTCCATTGTTATGTTAGCACCAAAATATTATTATATTACTAGCTGTACCCTGCGCGCGTTGCAAACGCCACCAACTAAAATAAATTTGAATGAAAGACATTACTCAAATATTCAATTCATTTTGAGTCATTTTATTGGTTTTGTTCATTTCGAAAAAATTGTGACATTGCAGCGATTCTTTTCAATTCGATATTTATTGAAGTGCTTTGGGATACACAATATTTCTTGTTTTTTCCATCTGGTGCGTAAACGAATAAATCAGAAGGTTTTCCGACGCGTGAGCAGGCCACATAGAGCTGCCCATGTGAGAAGCATGGATTCTCCAAATTTAATCCACACACTTGCAACGATTGTCCTTGTGCTTTGTTGATAGTCATTGGGAAAGCGAGTCGCACTGGGAACTGCAAACGTTTGAATTCGAATGGCATATCTGTCGGGATCATTGGGATATGCGGCAACAGTACGTCTTCACCTTTGAATTTTCCAGTCAAAATTGTTGCCTCGATAACATTGTTCATCATTTTCTTGACTGAGAGTCTGGTTCCGTTGCAAAGTCGTGGTGGATTTATGTTTCGAAGAAGAATGATGGGTACGCCAATTTTCAATGTAAGAACGTGTCAGTTGGATAGTTGACAACTTCGTCTTGATTCACCACAGTATCGATGGACTTATATGTTCTCGTTTCGCCGGGTATTCCATTCTGAATGGTGAAGTTGATGGTATTGACATCGATGTTTTTGGCCGAAAAAAAACTGCACAGCAAATGCGTTCGGAACGTCAATCAGCAGTCAGATCCTTCACATACACATTCGATGATCTTCGTGAGTTCACTGTAGAGAATGAATAAAATCAGCTCACGGAAACTACGAAAATTCAATTCGGTTGAATTATTTATCTAAATTAATTTAACTCACAATGAAATGCACAAAACTATTCGAAAAACGACAATATTGTCTGTTAATTTCTTATGTCACCCACAACTCGAAACGTCATCATTCGTTCGCTGTTTTCGTTTCAATTCAAATCAGCATGAACTGTCACGGCAATATATGAAATTCATTGGAATGACAGTGGCGCCATCTGTCGAAAATTGGTCGTACCAACTCAGAAACCTTCGTGGGCTCATGCACAACAACTTTGCTAAAGATCATCACATGATCAAATGCATAGTTTACGATTCTATAAAGGACATACAGACAAACATTCATTTTTATTTATATAGATTAAACTATTAAAAGGCTAATAATTAATTTAAAAAAAAAATAAAAACTAAACTATTTCTCTATCATTTTTATACAGCGTCCTGAATTCGAGAATTAGGTAGAGTGCTCCTCACCCTAATCGATGACTTTTGCAACAGTGTATGTATGTATATATTTTTATGTTTTTTACGGTTTTGTTTTCTAAAATGTTTTAAACAATTTAAAAATGTTCATGAATTTTATTAATCTTTAAGGATATTTCACCGAGAAGTGGAACCAATCCCTCCATCACTTCGGCGAAACCAAGATGGTTGCGCTTGATATTTCAAAGGCATTTGACAGAGCTTGGAATCAGGCTCTTTTATCGAAAATGCATGCAAATGGCATGGATGAGTCTCTTCTTCAATGGATTAGAAATTACCTTTCGGGGCGTTCAAGACAAGTTGTTTTGAACAGCTTCAAGTCTACAATTCACCAAATAAATGCTGGTGTTCCCCAAGGCTCTGTTTTGTCTCCGACTCTCTTTCTTATTTTTATAAATGATCTCTTGTCTATAACTTCTAATCCAATCCATTCCTTCGCTGATGACAGTACCCTCAGTTTTTCATATTCGTTCCCTAACTCACGTCCTTGCTCTTCGGCCGTAGAAGGGGAACGGCAACGTATGTTAAACACATTAAATTCCGACCTGGACAGCATAATCAAATAGGGTTCAACCAACAGAGTGAAATTTAATGCTTCCAAAACTCAATGCTGTCTTCTGTTTCTCAAGTGAAGCCAAAAGCCTCAACCATTATCCATGGATGGTACTAACATCATTGAAACAGAAAGACTTGCCATTCTCGGTATGTGTATTAACAACCATCATCGATGGAACGATCACATATTCGAGGTCGCCAAAAATGCTGCAAAACGTCTAGGATTCCTTAAACGATGCAAGAAATATTTTACCCCGTCTTTATAAGACATTCATCCGCAATAAGCTGGAATATAATGCCCATATCTGGTCTGCTGCACCCAAGACCGTTCTACAAATTCTTGATATGGTACAAAATCGCGCGTTAAGACTTATAGGTGATAGAGACAATGTGAATGCTACACATTCAGTTGAACATCGGAGAAATGACTCGTGTCTCTACCTGTTTTATCGTTTTTTCTACAAAAAATGCACATCAGTTCACCCTAAAGCCTAACTTCGGTCATACTGTCAAATATAGGGATTCGTTTATAAGCCGAACGACACGAATGTGGAATGATCTACCAAGCTCTGTATTTCCCCATCACTACAACCTTCAAACATTTAAAGCCAATGTGCACAGGCTTCTCCTCTATTCCTCTTCCTCTTTTTCCTAAAAGCCCGTGTACTGTAACAGTATAAAGGTATTCATATTCCTTTTGGGGCGCGCAAATTATAAAAAAAAAGGGAAGCTTGGAGATCTTGGTCCTTTAGTAGACTCGTTTATTGTGGCAAGACAACAGTGTTAATTCTTACCAGTGCAAAGTAAATGCAATTCTTAAATTAAATATAAAAACAATTTGGTGGCGAAAAATAAAAACAGTTACATACTGTGTAAAGGGGGTGAAAAGTCGATACAGTTGTACTTGCTTCGATACAATCAACTTTGAGAAAATACGCAAGTATCATATAATTATCTACAATTCAGTACAATTTAATATTATATATTAAAATAAATAACATAATATGCTTAACGCATTTTCTTCACTCTTTGGCAATTTTGCACATTTTCAAAATAATCGTGTTCTATTTTGGAAAAAGTAAAATAATGCAGAATTTTCTATGCCATTTCTACAAACTGTGCAAGAGTCCAAACAATTTTGTGAATGGAGGCAGAATCAGAATTCAGTACTCTCAGTGAGCTGAATTTGTTTCGATAAAAGGAAAGGCCCTAACTACCTTGCCACTATGTAAATGAATAAGTTGCCAATAGAGTTATCTATGCATAAGTTACCGACTTATGAACTTAACAACTGATGAGTGCAAAGTATTGTATTTTCCCCGAGTAGCTTGAGCGCGATTTGAGTCTCTGTATTGCCTGATAGGTGATTTCAAAACAAAGTTGAAGTATAAAAGTTTAGAGAACAACTGTTTTTTTTTTGTTATATTGTTACAAAAGTGGGGAACGATAGAGTCGAACCGCCAACACTACTACTACTACTACTCGCTACTAAATAAAGAAAAAGAAGCACTCACAGCTTCAGTTACCAAAATGCTGACAACAACCCCGCACAGACCACACAGAAGAAAACAACCCCGATTTCGACAGACATTATTTGTGCAATTGTACACGGCTGCACCTGCGCTGGCACAACCACGGACCCCTCGATCCACAGCAGCGATGTCGGCTTTTCCCCATGAATGTCTCGTTCACTGGAACAAAGGGATCGAAATCACATGAGAAACACGTCCGAGGTAGCCAACAATTGCAACAAAAAACGAGATGTGGCGTACCAGTTATCCTCAGAATGGAATGCGGGTGGACTTTGCACTCCTCTCAGATGGAAAAATACCCGGATTCATCGACCCGAAGAACAAACACTCGAATCCGATGAAGTACACCGCGCGGAATTGCTGCCAACTTGGTGTCGGATCGTTTTTCCTATAGAGACGGCCCGGACGAACAACAAATCACACACACACGCCCGGACCGAACAATTTCTTTTGTTTCAACGAAAACTCAAAAAAAAAAACACAAAAAAAAAGGCGCGGTGGAAATAAGAAAAACAAAAAAAAAAAAAACAAATTCGCAAAAAAAGGGAATTCTGACGTCTGTCAGCAGATGTCAGATCCGGCTATTTTGCAGATTGGGTTACATCTATGAGAGGGAAAATAGGTGGGAATTGTTGGGAAAGTACAGGAGCGGTATTTACTAGCAACAAAGCTACGAAAAGTGGCGGAAAACGAAAAAAAGCCATTGCAAGGGTAACTCCAGGTTCTCCGAGACAATAGACCCCTTGTTGGAAAGGGAACATTACGGGCAATCCGGGGAAATGGGTAACAATGACAAAGAAAAGGTGGACAAGTGGAAAATTGTGGACAGAAAATTTTCAAAGATGGCGAAGGAAAATCCGAAAGGCTGGAAGGTAGTTGGAATTTTCATCCATTTTTTTTTTTTTTTTTTGAATCTTTCCAGGCGATAAGAGAGGACCGACAGATTCAACGAGGGAAATTTTGTTGAAGAGTTGGAATCGTTTAAAAGGAGCGTGAAAGGGCGGCTTTTTGTTGTTGAGATGAGTCGTGAAAGGAAGTCGAACCTCGTCGCGATTTTAAAAGTACCGAATTAGCGAAAAAAAAAAAAAAAAAAAAAACGAACGGGGGAACAACGGGTAGCACAAAATTACCGGATTAGCGGGTCGAGTGAAGAATGGAAGCAGCCACAGATAAAGGCAGCTCCAAAAAGCACAACGAACATTCGTATTATAACAAAAATAAAGCCTCTCGGTAAACAGATAATAAAGCAAGTGAAATTTAACTAAGTGTTTTCTTTCTTTTACTTCACCTCTGGGTTTTCTTGATTCTAGTCGACTTACTCTCGTTTTCGCCCCCTCTTCTAACTACAGCCCGGGGTCTCAATCGATACCCCGCTCCTGAAGTAATGTTGAAAAACCTTCTGACTTCAGTTATTAGCATCCGGTTATTTGGACACAACTCTCAATATTTATATTCAACTACATGACAAACAAAAACCAAATTTAACAGAAAATTTATTGAAATATATAAAAATGTCTACAAAACAAGAATTGTTTTATTTATTTATTTTTTGTCTTTAGTACAGTTGAAAAAGTTAGTTTTTTATCCCTTCTGAATGAATAGAGCATTGTCCCTATAATAGTTTTCTTTACCAAATTTTTGACATCTTTCACCGTCTAAGTGCCCTTTGATTCCCTTTAAGAAAAATACTGCATATATAGCATTATGTAAGCTCTTTATAGTAAATGCATCCAGCAGATACCTAATACCAAATAAATACCAAAAATAATACCAAAGTTTTCCATTTATTCGTCAACCATTACGAATTTAATATTAATGCGCCCTTTAATACCGGAAATATTTAGCAAATAACTAAGCAGATCGGTGTGCAAGTCACTTTGGAATCTATTGCAATACAACTCCCTTGTGCTTCAAAGTAAAAATTTTACTAAACTACATACATACCCATATGTATCAACCGAAATACACTATTAACCAAAATGTCCCAAGGAACATTCAATTTCCTTCCATGAAAGGATGTTTGCTATCCTCTCAAACAAATATGTAGATGGGTATGCCTTTTGCCACACAAAGTCCCCATAACGACTCCGACCAACCTCTAGTTGTCTATTAACACACTAAACTTGTCAAAACTCAATTGGATAGCAATTTCATTTCTCCAGCTGTATCTGTAATTAAACCGCAATGCATCTGCATTTACCTGTGTGCTTGACTGCGTTGCCATTTTAGAACTATAAACGCTGAAGGTTTAATAACTCTAATCAATTTTAAGCAACACAAATCCTAAATTAGTCTCTGGACTTTGCGCCAGTTGACGGCAATTTTAGTTGAACTGTGTTCCTACGTCAATATTGCAAATGATGTGAAACGCTTTGCGAGTTTGTCCTTCTCTCTTTCTCATACTGTGTTTGTATAGGTACACACCCTTAGAATGTATGCCACGCTGTTGATTCCTTGCTCCCCAATTTTAATGACTTAAATATTTACCCAATGAATTAAAAAAAGCTTTGAGAAAAAGTAAAAATAATTTCAAATTAAATTTTTCTCAAACGCAAGGATGAGATACATACATATTTACTTCTTGTAATTTCCAATTCGATATTTCCTCATTCGTCTTCCCTTCCACACATTTGATATTTAACACGAAACTGCCACCAGTTAACCCTCGTCCGATGTTCAGATATCTGAATTTCCCCAACACCCCCCCTGTTTATTGTGAACAACTTATAATGTCCTCTTAATTTTTTTTCAGACACCCTTCCTACCATATCCCTATAGGTATTCGCCACATCTGGTATGAAGTAGAAGGCCATCATTGAAAAAGGAAAATGAAAATAAAAGATTAGTAAAAAAAAAAAAAAAAAATAGTCCAAACGCATTTCTGCCAAAAGCAGAAATTCCGATTGGACATTGACAAAGAAAAAATAAAAATCTTTCTGTTTACTCCGAAAGCACACATAAACAAGAGTCGATGAAGAAAAACAAGGAAAACAAACCCACACCAAGGCAAAAGAAAAACACAAAATAAAAGTCGAATAGAAAAAAAAATATATAAATCCTGTGTTGTTATTGGAAACACATGGGCAGTGCTGAAATGTTGCGTTTGTTTAAGCATGAAAATGCGAACGACACACACTCAGTCAGCAGCATTTAGCAACGTTGTGGGTGGTGTACTCGTATCTAATGACGAATATAGGAAAAAAAAATATAGAAGACCCGTGCTTTTTTGTCCTTCCTGATGGCATGATTATTGAAAAGGATGGAGAGGCAATTAGAGCAGAAAAACGTAAAGATGCGCTGATTATTTACCGGGAATTCGATGATAACACAAAATAGGATAAGAAAACTCCTCAGGGGCTTGCAAGTGGTTCTCCCCGGAGAGCGAGAAAACAAGGTGTGTCGGTAATGCTGAGCTTTTCTCGAATAAGTGAGAGAAGAAAAAAGCCTCTAGGTGAGAGAATTGTTCCAAATACTGGGAAATTCAATATCCATGGAATTACTTATATATGCTCACAACATGTTGAAGAAAATTCAAGAGACATGTTTATGTAGCAAAACTATGTTGACATGGAAACTATGCAACCTATTCACACTGCATTTATCATAACATCATAAGGCATAGGCTATAGAAATAACAATTTCACACTACCGATAATCAGATTTGAACTAAGGGTCTTCACAATTCCACATGATCTCTAGAAATTCAGTTTCATCAAGCGCTAAAAAATAAGTTGTTTCATTTAATTATAGGAAAGCGGTAATTAAACTCTTGTATATTATAAACACTGCTCATAGACTAAAATATGTTCCAAGTCAGTGGAAAATCGCGGAAATTATAATGGTTCCAAAACGCAGTAAACCACCGAATGAAAAAAAGTCATATAGACCTATCTCGCTTCTTCCGATTATATCGAAAGCCTTCGAAAGGATATTGTTCAGCCGGTTGCAGCCTGTTATAGAATAAAAAAAACATCTTATTCCTAATCATTAGTTCGGATTTAGATGCAAGCATTCCACAATTGATCAAGTACATAGAATAACCGATGTAATCGAAAAAGCTTTTGAAAAAAAGAAGATTTGCTCAAGCGTATTTCTAGACGTTTTTCAAGCCTTTGATAAAGTATGGCACGAATGTTTGAAGTTTAAATTGCGATAAGTTTTGCCAAGACACTTGTATGACATTGGAGTCATATCTCATGAATAGAATCTTCCATGTCAAATAAGGCATCGATTGTTCAAAATTTAAAGAAATAGCGGCTGGGGACCACCGTATTTGTATACTCCTGATATACAGCAAGAAGAACGCACCACATTAGGTAAATTTTCCCGATGGCGCTGTCATCCTGGCGACGGGGAAAACTATAAAAGAAATCACTAACAATTTGCAAGAAGCATTAAATAGGGTAACTAAATGGACACACACTTGTCGAATCACTCTCAATGAATCCAAATCTATTCTTGTAAATATGTAGTCCTATAAAAAGGTAAATAATTTAATATGTCAATTACGTTAGAATTCCTTTTTCAAAAGAGGCTAAATACCTCGGGATGATACGCACATGAAAAAGAAATGCAAAGAACTCGAAAATAAACACAGAGAAATGTACTGGTTACTTGGAAAATATTCCAAGTTTAACGTAGACAACAAACTGCAAGAGCTTAAACCGGTGTGGACATATTGTATACAACTTTGGGGTTGTACGAAAAAAAATAATTACAATATTTTACAAACTTTTGAAAATAAAGTGCTAAGAGAAATTGTCAGCGCAACGTGGTATATAAGAAACAACGATAGCCATAGAGATTTCGGAATTGCAATTCTACAAATTCTAGATTAACGAAATTTATTGCGCTGTCTACGAAGAACGAAGCCATTCGACCTAGCGTTAAAATTGCGGAACAAGGGTGGCCGTGGTGTAGTGGTAACATCATCGCTTGTCACGCTGTTGGCTAACGGTTTGAATCCTGATGTCAAGAATCATCTATTTATTTCACATGAAATAAATAAAAAAGTCGATCACTTGCGAAAGCTAAGTCAACTCTACTGTGAAGGCATAACACTGGCAGTAGGGTGGTCATATGTATAAAATGCAACTTGATCGTGTTGATGACATCAGGAGGATGGAAAAATATACTGTGAATCATAAGCAACGACAATAACAGCGAAAAGAAAAAAATACTCCCCAGTCATCTGGACAGTCACCAGAGTTTCAAACCAACTACACCAATCTGTCTTTCTGTCTCTTCCCCTTTCCACAAAAAAACGCCCGTGTCCTAAAAATTAGTATAAGGGTATTCATATCCCCTTTAACAAGTGCAAATTATAAAAAAACAAGCAGAAAATTTCGATGGAAAGATACCTGCCAAACGTTTTTCGTTATATGAGAACTGCTTGTTAAGTTAATACTTAGTTGTAGTAAGAAAGAAAAGTGGGTAAAAGTCCAACAGTACGCATTTTACGGTCCTCATAGTGCCATTTTGAAGATTGTTCACAGTATTGAAATCATATTTATTGTACCTAAGAGTATATTTATGCACATTAGGGTGGTCCAAATTTCCCAAGTATAGAACTGGTTAGGAAGCTTAGAAATTTAACAGAAAATATTCAAAGTAAAATTTATCACTCACTTCGCTTAACATTTATATTTCGCCCAACAAACGTAAAGTCGAAAGAAATTTTAAAAAATTGGCCTAATTTAGGTACATATCTACATGGTAAGTTACGTGGCTAAAGTTCTGGATGTGTATTTGTATGCTGAATGTGTGTCTTTAACCGAAACTTTCCGACCGCATACAGATCTTTAGTTATAGCGTTCTTATGAACATGTTCTAAAGTCTTGCAAATTTAGCATACAAAACAATCATTTTGACAATTTTCTAAAATATGTGGATTTTGAGTTAAATCACCCAAGCCCTGTGAGGGCGAGCCAATTTTCTAAAACCGATTAATAATCAAATTAATAATTAATAATCAAATACACGAATTTTTTGGGGAAAACCTTGTACGTCATCCTAGAGCTATCCCAACTAAAATATCACATCTGAACAAAACCGTTAGAGCTGTTTAAGAAAAATTCATTTTTTTTAAAAAATCAGTCATTCATACTCGTAAAGTACCATTAATTTTCGGGTTAAAAGGAAACTTTTGATTCTGCATTGAATTGTGGCCATAGAGATCCTAGATATGAAGTTCGAAGAAAATCCGTCCACTCGTTTAGGCTACAGTCTACATACAGACAGACAAATAGACAAAATTGAGAGAGACACTTTTTGAGATTCTCTTTTATATAGTAATACCAAGATTGATGAAAATCTCGAAATGGAACATTTTTAGGAAACCAATTCTTGCCGTTTTAGGTGTAAAGTAAAAATTGTGTAACTTAAAAATTATAGATTATAGAAGAATTTGATTTTCGGAAAGATTCGGAGATTGGCGAAATGCCTAAAATCGGAAAAACTGGTGCAAAAATCCCGCAATAAGTCAAAAGCGGTACGTGATGCGAGAATTTGAATTACATATTTGAATACAATATACAATTCAAGTTCATAAACACTTTATATTTTTCTTGGAACAGAAAATTGGTTGGAGATTTTCGTTCGATAGCACTATTGTCCACTACATTGTTCATTACTCTTTCCATTCATTAGATTTTTCTTTCATTCAGTTTTTAATTCTATTATGCATGCAATCTTCCAAATATGTCGAAAACGGTGCATCATACGAACAAAATAATTATAACAGAAGTATTGGGTTTTAAAATCCTCTACAAGATGGATGCTGAATTTTTTTAAAACACACTTTTCGTCCCAGGGCTGCTAGTCTGTTTGTTCACACACGCCTTTCTCCAGAACAACTGCACAGATTTTGAAAATATTTGTGTTATATTCTCCAGTGACATGTATTTAGATTTGTCTAAAAGTTGTTAAAATTCGATGCGGCTAGGTTATGATGTGGTAGAGACTAGTTTTAAATTATCTTTGTTTTTCACTTATCTTAAGAAGGTCTAATCAGATTTTGATGAAATTTTACTTGTAAGTTTGAAGTCTTTCAAAAATATTCGAAACATTCTTGTCACACGCATAAAATAAAAATCTATCTCAGTTTTTAGACGTTGTTCCGGTGCCCGAAGTTGTTCCGGTGCTTCGAAGTTCCTGAAACTGATCTTGAACTAGGTAGAATATCCTTTAAAAAAGAAGCATCTATAGATAATTCCAAAGTCTAAGATATCGGTGGCAATTATTTTTAGCCTATACTATAAGGACAAGTATTGGTTTTCTGAAAATTTTAAATTTCGAGATTTTGATCAAACTTGACGTTACTATGATAAAGTGTGGGTGTGGCCGACTACAGCTTAAACGGCTGCACGAATTTTCTTAAAATTTTATGCCTGGGGTTTGTGGGGTCACAATTCGAGGCAAAATTGGAATTTTCATTCTATCCCCCAAAATTAGGGATTTCAACAATTTTAGCCAAATTTGATAGATACATGATAGCAGATGTTGATAGCATGTTTTTACCAAAAAATACGTACGACGTTAAAAATTGAGTATTTCTCATCTACAGCTCTAACTATTTTATTTAAAATAATATTTAAAAGATTAGGTGATCGATATACCGATTTTTTAAAAATTCGCTCTTCAATATGCTGACTCAGTGAATCTCGATTGGCTGTCTGTTATGACCTTGGCGCTTGGGACGGGTGCGCTGCGTTAACTGGAACAATCACGTATTTGATTTTTAAGCTGATTTTTTTAATTTTCCCACTTAGCAGCACCAATAGAGTCCACCTGGGACTTCACATTGAATTTCAAACATTTGACAACTTCTACGTAGGCAGTTGCTTTATGAGGCAGTCTATTACATGAAATGCATTTCCACCACTGAAATTCGGTATTCAACTATGATTTGGATCATTTATTTCGAAAACCAGTTGGTTCATTGCCAAGAGAATTTTCAAAAATTTCCTTAAATGGGTCAGTAGGTTTTCCAGCTATTTCTTTATCACCTGGCAGAAACCCTTCTTCTTCTGTTCAGTATCTACCGACCAGCATCCTTAGCTTACCATTATTAGTACTCAATCGATCAAAAATGGACACAGATTTTCAAATGCTACACAACTTACTCCTCTGACGTACATAAGTACTTGCATTTACTCGTATGTATACGTGTTTGATTCCTGCATATCTCCTATGACGTTGCACTCCTAGGTCATGTGTACTCACAGTGTACGACAGCCCAACAAGTTCGGCAACATTCCCTCCTATCTGCGACGCATGTCTTTAAAAAAAAAATATTGGGAAATATAGAACTTTGAATGCCGGTTCGCAATGAAAATAATTGCCTGACATGCGCGAAGGCCAGAGGGGTATGAAATTATTTTAAAACCACACACATTTTTCTCTCTGGTCCTTGCTGGACCAGTTAAGAAACTATGAAAGAAATAGATATTTCTCAGGAGAGCTGCTGGCTCATCAGGCGATGACATCTCGCAATAACAGGACAACCTACAGCAACAAGCTGAGATGAGCCGTACTCAATTTTATTCATAGTGTTGGGGCGCTCCCCATTTGAGACATAAGATTGAAGAGTGCAATGTTTCCATAGAAACCTTTTCGAATTCCCTGCACAAATGGTCATGATGATGATGATGATGATGATAATAATTATGGTGGATTCAAAAGTACTGTGTGACGTCATACTTAGCATTGCTTTACTGCAACATTGAATAGGAAAAACGTACAAGGATACACAGTATGCTATCAAGGCAACACAGTGTATGTAGCCAAGAGATTTATTTATAATGCATTTATTTATTTACGCAATTCGAGCTCTGGCAAAGAGATGATGTATTATATCGGTAGCGAGTGCAATAACGATGACGTCGATTGTGAAAGTCGTAGGGAGAACTCTGATAGTGGTGACGCTATTTGGGGCTACTACTTTCGCGGTGGTTGTGTTTATTATAAATAGGGGTTGAAACGTGCATTGATGCATCGAAGGTTTAGAACTAACAGCACGCGGAAGGGACTCAGAAAATTGCAATGCGCGCATTAGTGGTGGATAAATAGAGTTGGCTGGTGTTGATGCTGCTGCAGCATTGACTATTTTTATTCCTTTGCGCGTTTTCCTCCCAAGGCTAGAGGGGTTGTTTCGAGCCACGATGGTTAAATGATTTTGCGTTATGCATGATTCTCTCTCGGCACTGTTATATGGTCGTGATGGTGTTCGATTATTAAGTGATGTTCAATGTGATGTCAACATCAATTGCGACAAATTAGTTCTGAACATGCAAGCTGAATTTCATTAAATATGGAGAATTATTACCAAGGGTCCCATGGACGGATGTTGGTTTTGCTTACTATTTTTGTATTCCCAATGGCTTTTGATGCTGTAAACACAGACAGGTAGTGTGACTTATTTTGGAATTCCCTGTGGTGCCCAGACGCGGATGCATTATTTGATCACTCTTGACGTAAGGAATTAATTCGCGATTGTCAGGGTTTTGGGAATTATATTATTGTTTTTAAGTAGAGTTTATAGCAATCAAGCCGATCTCTGGTAAAACCACGTCAAATGGCAAATAGGATTTTCATTATTTGTCATCCATCGTCATGCTAGGACGTGTGTTCGATACCGGCAATGTTTTTAATAAATAAAAACAAAAAAACAAATATTAGTTTTGACCTCAGGCATGATGTGAATACACATAATTGTTTTGTACTTTGGACTTTGGGTGATGACACAATCGTCGAAATATCGACGATATTGGTGCTTTCGTTTTAAATTGCAGATGCTTCTGAAACGGAACTGGTAAGTATATCCTTGTGGGTGGTAATGGTTCCGCAGTAATTGATTATTGGTGTCATCACATAAAGCGCTTGGTATGATTGATGAATTTTTCGTAGGCTGCGAAACCTACGGTTTATATGGCCCTGATCTTGAGTGTGAAAGACGTGGACAACCTAGCTAGATACCCATCTTTGCCCCTTTGTAGTGCGCCAAGCTAAATAGCTAAACGTAACGGATTGTTTTTTTTTTTTTTTCAAATGATGGGTTTAATTGCTTATTTTTATAGTACTATTTTCTATTTATTTAAATCATTGCTAGCAAAAGGAAGGAGATAAAACAGAACAACTGGTTACTTATGATCTATGCATGTAGATATCAGACTTAATATTCTTACCTTGTAAAGGGTGACCAGATAGCAATGATAGTTTTTCCAATTGTTATGTCTTAATAGCTGTCAAAGTTACCAATGACATCCAGCTGTTAGAATATTCAGAAAGAATTGCCATTTCATTATGCATCATTTGATGCTTCCCAAACGTGTGGAAATTATTAAAAAATATTATCGAAATTCCGGCTCAGTCGCAAATACGCAACATGTATTTCGTCGTGAGGTCGGTCGTCCTCATGGCTTCAGTGCGCAGACAATTCGTTGTACAGTGGAAAAGTTTGAGCGTGAGTACACTTTTTTGGACCTTAAGGCACCAACCAGACAGAGATCGGTGCGAAGTGAAGAAAACATAGCCGCCGTAGCGGCCAGTAGGGGAGAAGATCCGGAAATATCGATTAGGCGCCGATTGGGAATCGCCAGAGAGTCAACCAGGCTTATTTTGCGGTTGGATTTGGGCCTACATCCGTATAAGATTGTACTGATGCAAGAACTGAAGCCGGACGACCATAGAAAATGCCATGAGTTCGCTAATTGGGCGCTGGAAATATTGGCCAGAGACCCGGATTTGGGCCAAAATATCATTTTCTCGGACGAGGCCCATTTTTGGCTCAGCGGCTATGTTAACAAGCAAAATTGCCGCTATTGGAGTGACCACAATCTGCAAGTGTTCGACCAAGCATCAAAGCATCCACAAAGATTGACTGTTTGGTACGGTTTATGGCACGGCGGCATCATCGTACCTTATTTCTTTCGAAATGAGGAAGGACGCACCGTTACCGTCAATGGTCCTCGGTATAGAGCGATGTTAACCGACTTTCTGACTGAGCACGACAACATCGATATATCCGAGCTGTGGTTCCAATAAGATGGCGCTACATGCCATATAAGCGAAGCAACGCTCGAAGTAGTGAATGAGAAATTTCACGGAGAGCGGTAATCAATTGGCCGCCGCGATCATACGACTTGACACCCCTTGATTATTTTCTGTGGAGCTACGTCAAGTCCTTAGTCTACGCTAATAACCCAATCATTTTGCATGAGCTTGAGGCCAACATTCGAGACGCTATTGCCGGAATAACGCCGCACATATTGGACCAAGTCATCAAAAATTGGACCGACCGCTTTAATCACTGCCCCCGAAGCCGAGGCAGCCATTTAAATAATGTGCTATTGCATACATAATGCCGTAAATGTAGCTTCCATAGGGCAATTTTAATACATAGTTTATAAAGAGACATAGACCCCAAAAATGTTTAAATTTGTGATCAGCATCAAAAGTTAAGTCAATCTAGCCACCCCAGTCCATTCGTCCTTAAATTGTGAGCTAATTCGAATGAGTACAAGTGTAAAAACTTTCAAAACCCGCCCAGAGACATGCATACTTTTCAAAAAATTAAATATTTCTCAATACTCTTACTAGAAACTGGAAAATATTATACAGATAAAATATTTGTATAAATAGGTACATACTCGTAGATGCTGACTTTTCTACATTTCGTCCATTCATTGTATATGACCATACCAACTTTCGGGGCATTTTTTTCGAAATAGCATATTTTGCCCTTTCAAAGCCGCTAATGATTATGGCTTAGTTTTATTGCAAGTATCTAATTAAAATCAGTGAACTTTGATTAAGATTGGTGATAGCCACCACCACTTATATACGTTGTCAAAACTTTTATTTTTAAATTTCTTAAAATTTGCGAAACAGAGTAGAGAGATATGTATCTTTGCATTTGATTTACAAATTTTCCAACGTCGCGCCCATAATACTCGTACTTGGGTGGTTAGCGGATACGCGATAGGGTCTCATACGATGCATTCCATATGTATTGATACTTTCCTGGATGTTTTTGTAGAGTTTTGTGTTTATCTGCAAACTATTTTTGCCGAAAACTACATCCAAATCTAATCGCAACTCAACCTTCGTGTATACAAGTATATATATATTTCTCCATGTTATTATCTCTTATGGCACGTATCTATTAAATAACAGATAGACGTAAACGAACAGTTTTGAACTAGTGGCTTGACTAAAAGCAAACTTTTACGCGGGGACGTTCCTCCCGCTCGAATGCAACAAGAACACAAACATATCAACACGTATGAATTTACAGATAAATTCAGAATGCTTTGAGGCAGGGAAATCGATTTTTGTCATTCGATAAGCTTTTACCATCTTTCCTAGATTGATCACCCTATCGCATTGTCATGATATTGCAGTGAATTCGCTTATATTGCTGAACTAGCCGTATAATTCGCATTTATCTCTACATTCATTCTTTCCATTATAAATTCGTTACCGCAGCTGCCTTTCTACTCCTTTTCTAAGACATATTTTTTATGTGAGTGACGGCTCGAAAAATGCACTCCCAATCTAGAATGAAGTTTTCAATCTACTTTAATGCTAAACAATTTGTAGACTACACCTTGAATTGTATACATGGGGTTCATTAAAAATGCTAATTAACTTTTCGTTTTAAAACTTCATTCTCATGTTCTACTCTGGTTTTTTTCATATACATGTATCGTCTTACATTATTGCTTTTTTTTAAATCCCTCTTTTCTAAAATTCCGAAGTGAATTGAGAAGATACCACTAAACATCACCGAAACATGGGATAAGAAAAATAGAAAAGGAAACATTTCAATTTAAATATAAATGAGTTTCGTTTTGCGTCGGTTTTTCTTTTTTTTTGTGAAAATGCACCTGCAATCTACCTGTACTCGTATGTACCTATCCTTACAAAGAAGGCATACATCCGCATAATCTTCCCACGCCAACTACAAGCCACAAACGGAATTCCATCGGTAAGACTCTTGTATCGCACTAACAACCGCTACAAGACAAGTATTTAGATACCTTAAACATTCGCTCCCCAACCATAAGACGTCGATGGGTATGGGACGAGGCACAAGAGGAAGAAATAAAAAAGTGACACATAAAAATGCTTCCGAAATAAATGACACACGTTTGCGGGATGTGATGGTTTCTGAGTTGTCTTCAAAGGAAGACAAACTTCATCGTTCCCGAAATTATATTCGCTTTGAAAGTTAAGTGGAAATGGAGGAAATGAAATCCATTACTCGAAGACAGATGGGGATGTTTGCCGCTGATTCTCCTTAACAGTGGGTTGTACTAAGCGTATTATGTATTAAGTTTAGTCCTTAGTCTATACGGTAGTTGAAGTGAAACTAGTATAAAATGTGCACTTTCGATTTAAGATATCAGCTTGCCAAGTCACTTAAACAATGGTAAATTCTCTTCACTGAATTTAGATACAACCCACAATATTTAAGAAGAAAATGCAACGAATCTATCTGTAGGCGACAGAGAGTAGATAAAATTAGAAAATTTGTACCATTGCTCAAATAAGGCAGTGGAAAGAAATAGGTGCAAATGGCAACTGAAAAACAATTCATTGGAAATACATTGGATTTCGGAAGTAAATAGCACTGCGAAACTGAATAATTATTCCTAAACAGGGAGGTTATAAAAAAAAATTTTTTTTTTTTATGTGAAAATCTTCCATGGACCCTATGAGGACCGCAGGCAAGTTTGACATTTTTACTCACCAAATGCACCTCCCTTCTATACAATTTTATTAGTTCCTACAACTAACTTATCAAGCGATTTTATTATAATGAAATAAAGACGTTTGGCAGTTGTCTTTTCAATAAAAGAACAAGCTGCTATTTGCACACGGTTAATATCCGTTTAAACGAATTTAGTGCTTTTACGTGAAGTTTTTGATTTCATCTTCGACTGTAGAAATTCCAAGATCTCTGTGTATATCTTCATTCCTCATGTACCACGGTGAAAGGCACTTTATTTTTGAAAGTTTGTAAAATATTGGCATTAGTTTTCTTGGTGGTTATACCAAGGAAACTAATGTACCTTCTGATCGATATTCATTTTATTGCCTCCATTGCGTGTGTATTGCTTCACTTATTCTAGCGCTTCCTCCAATCTTCAAAAGACTTTTCATAGGCTGATTTTGGAATTGCCTTCAGCTCCTTCTACGAATTCTCCTTTATCACTTCAATCGTCTCCAAACGCTTTCCGCGAAGTGGTAACTTGAGTCGTGGGAATAGGAAAAAGTTACAAGGAGCCATGTCAGGTGAATACGGAGCTTGCGGATCGGTATGAATGTTGTTTTTGATCAAGTACAAGATGAGATGTGTGACCCGGAGCGTTTCGTGGTGAAGAAACCACGAGTTGTTTCTCCACAATTCTGACCTCTTGCGACGAACATTTTCCCTCAAATACTTTAATACGCTCACGTTATAGTCCTTATTTACTGTCTGACCTGGCGAAAGAAATTCGGAGTGGAACACACTACGGCAATCAAAGAAAACGGTCAACAAAGCCTTGATTTTGGATCGACTCTGTCGTGTTTTTTTTGGGTTTTGGCTCGTCTGAGAAGCGCCATTCCGATGATTGTTGGTTAGTTTCGAAGTAACCAGTATATTTTAGTCTCTTTGGGAACGGAATACAAACCGAGTTAATAAGGATAGGCAAGCTGATCCTATAGTGAAATTTACATAAACAGATTTTTTTGTTGTTGTTTTTTCGACCGTTTTACCTATTGCTAGGATAGCAGTGTCATTGGCAAACGTCGACAGAAATGGGCCAAGAACGCTTTCTTACGGTATGCCAACTGAAATTTCCTTCAATTACGAGTATTTGTTTCCATGCTTGACACTTAAGAGTTTATTCTCGAGATATGCTGACAGTATTTCATATAAGCGAACGGTTGTTGTATTTGCCTCCACCTTATCAAAGGCTTGAGAGACATCAAGAAATGCGCTTGAGCAAATCTGTTTTCTTCAAGAACTTTCTCAATTAAGTCAGTAATTTTATGTACCTAGTCGATGAGGTTTTTTATCCTCAGTGACTAGCTGTAAACACTTCAGTAATATAATCTGAAAAAAAAAAAAATGTTTGGATATAATTGGGAGAAGCGTCTTGTTACTCGTCGGTTTTCCAGGTTTTAGTAAGATTCTGACTTCCGCAACTCTTTGACTCGGGACGTATTCCAATCTAAGCGCAATATTTATATGATAAAGCTTAATTAGTACTTTTCTAGACAATATTTTTAGAACGGTTATTAAGTCGTAACCAGGAGCATTCCTAGATTTTAATTTCCATTAGCGTCTTCATTTTTAGTGATTCATTTAAAAGTCTCTTTTAGATGGCCAACAAAAATGTTCGCTTTCTCTTTGTGCCCTTTGCCCATGCGTCATGATTTTTCTTGATTACCAGCGCACAGATTTTATTTCTTTAATGTCTTTTACAGTTTTCCAATGCGAATAATTAATTTCTGTTTGCCGCTTTCAAGCTATCAAAACCTTATCCCAGGGTTTCTCAAATTCCTAATAGTTTCAGCAGGTTACACAAGTTATTTAAGTGTTCTTTATGTGCTGTAGAGCATGATTCTGTTGCCATTTCTTTAGCGCTTTTCTTTTTTCACTTAAAATTTATTTTATTTCCGGTTCCGGTCCTTCTCTTCAATTTCTTGAAGACTTCCCAATTAGTATCTCTGCCAGTTAGTCTCGCTAATTCTTGTTTTTTTTATTTAGGGTTTCGTTCATTTTTAGAGTTACTAGAGAATGGTTAGAGAAAAGATCAAAGCTTTCTTCAACTTCTATGAAATTATTAGGTATTCTTTTTACCATGAAGATATCGATTAGATCGAGTATTTTCGTGGTATCAGCTGAACAGTGTGTCGGTTTGTCTATCGAATGAAAGTCGCAACTGTGCTCGACACCCGCTTCATAGAGTATCTTACATTTTTGTGAGATGCATCTTGAATTCCAGAAGGTATGTTTCTCATCAAAATCGCCACCAATAATTAAATTCAGTCTAAGCGTGTTAAATATATTTGTAAAAACATTTTTTTTTCAATATCATCTGCCTCTAGCATTTTCCGATCTGTGACAAACATGATAATCGCTATAGCCTCTTACCTTTTTGAAGACGATTCCTTCTTCACATGGGTCTCCGAGATCAAGCGTATGTCAATATCTTTTCCTCGTATGAATATTTCTGCAATTAATACACGTTGCAGAGGTTTGTTTACTTAATCCGCAGTCATTACAGAAGTGATTTACGGCGCATTTCACACATCGCTGTTATTTTTGGCATTACATTGCCATAATTTTATCTCAATATTTAGAATTATCGAATATTAGCATAAAAAGAGGAAAACCGCACTTAACCGTAGTTTCGATTACTTTTCTCGTTTAACGATATTGACAGCATCAACAATTTTAAAGTGTCTATTTTTTAAGTCACTGACGATATCTTCTTTTGAGCTCAAAGCGTTTAATCTTACAACTACAATACGTATCGGCCTTTCCGATTTGTTCTCATAAGTGTACCATTGGATTTTTCAGGACATAGATGGTTTGCAGATCTATGTGGTCCGCAATCCTGATCACGATAATTGCGAAATACGTCGGTTTTTTTCGGTACGAATATTTGTCAGGTCTTTCCTACCGTCTTAACGATGTCGATGTCCGTTTTTTGCCTGGTTGTTTGTGCAATATCCAGCCAGTTCCACAACTTAATTTCTCTTCGTCCGTAGCTTAGATAGCTTTACGGGTACATTTCGAACTCACTCATTCCAATGTTGCTTTATATCCTTTATAGCATTATCTTTGGCTTTAAGTTTCTCTAGCTCTTTTTTTTAATTCTTCGAAGAGCATTTTCATTTTAGTTAGCCTGACCAGGAGCTCCATGTTTTCCTGTCTAAGGCTCGCGCTAAAGTTTGCATCTGAATGCAGCTGGTACAGAATTTCTCATTTCGAACTCTGAAGAATATGCTACATCATTCTGATGCAAAATAGTGTTGATGAACTTTTGTAAACGCGAGCACAGAATGACAAGGTCCTAACTAACAACATTTTTAAAAATGAGTTATAAATGCATTTATGGTCAAAATCATCTGATCTATCGGCTAAAATTCATCTTGTGTTTTTTTAACCCAATTTAGCGAATATTTTTAATAGAACAAACATATAAAATTATACACAAGATTCATTATTTCGCACGTAGAACTTAGTCACATAAATTTGTCCATCAAAATGTTCCTTCGACCATTTTTGTCTTAAACAGCTATAGAAATTTAGGTGGGCTCTTTCTACGTGTATGATTGCCATAGCAGTGAGAACATTGTATTCTTAAGTTTAGTTCAATCAATTTTCAATGAAATGTCAAGTGCTCTTGTTTTAGCTATTTTCTCCGAAGCGGTAATGGATAGATGGCAATAGTTCTCCAGAACAATATTTATCAGGACTAGAGTTAAAATTGGGGATAAGTTATCTGTGCGAAATTTTGAGAAATTAAATTGCTTTCTTTGTGTCAAGATTCTGATTATAAAACATGAACTGTTGTAATTCGACGAAAATCTCACTTTTTTCACCTTTTATTTAAAGGTTGTAATCATTATAAGATAATAGATAAAATTTGATCAAAATTGAATCATAAATAAAAAAGTTATAGCGTTGTGAAAATTCAACGTCGATTTGATTGGAACTATACCTTGGTTACTTAGAACCTTGGCTCCTATGCTCCCGAAGTTGCAGACTGTACACAACTATCGTGCTAGCATTGGGTTGGTAGATGTATGATTAAAAAAATTTAATATTACTTAAAATTCACATTTTTCATCTTTCGGCAAGTACTTACGTATGTACGAGTATAAATGGGTATAATTACCCATACTCATGGTTTAGAATGACTGAATACGTTTCTTATCGCTAAAATGACAAAAAAATAAAAAATAAAAATAGAAACCCAGTTCACTCTAACATTTCAACACATTTTTTTCATATAGATACCTAATGAACCCCTGCTATCGTTTTGCAGACTCCAGCAAATGCATCTTGAAATGCACGTCCAAATAAGCCAATTACCTAAGTCCGTTAACGCTGAGTTGCCATATAAACGAAGCTCGGCTTCCTCCCCAAATGCTCTGCTGCCTGTTATTTTTTACTCTGTTTTTTTTTTTTTTATTCATATTCACCTCGCTTTTACTCTTTTGCTACGGTGATTTCCCTTTTTTGTAGAAGGAGATTTTAACTTTATCCGCCGTTAACTTTCTGGGACACTGCCACAACTTAAAAGTCACAAAATCAAATTAGGGAAAAAAAATTAGCCATACCAGGATGGCGAACGACAATTTATGCACAGCAACCTAGATCCCAGTCAACTTACCCCTACCAATCAAACTCCCACATCGAGCCGGCCAACGGAGTTACCCATACCAAGTTGGACGACAACAGCACCACAGGGTAGGTGGAAACCTGAACGGAGGAGTTTTTGCATCGAAAATCGAATGAAAAAGTTATACCTGGTCGCCTGCACGTAATTTGCGATTGAGCAACGGGGATGAAAAAAATATTTCTCTCGAAAAAAATAAAACAGGGTAGAGGTACCTGTACCTGCGTTTAAGTTGCACTGGTTATTGTAGGTGAAGGGTGCCGATGATACTGATGTTGCCCCTTGTGCAGAGGAGTTACTCATACGAATGCAATGACGACAACGATGATGATGATGATGCTGCCATGAGCCAGAAAGTCGATTTCATTGCGATGTTGTCCGCTCCAATTCACTTCAGTCATTTCGATTTTTTTCCATTATTATTAACCAGCTTTGCTTCCATCCATCGCCTTCTATTTTCGCTTGTTAATTTTTGTTCGATGATAGTGCAAAAAGGTGGCTATTTTTGAAACTTTTATTGTATGCAACGAGGTGGTAGGCGGCAGTATCGGGAAGATGGAGAACTCGTTCTGCGTCACAAGTTTTGTTATAATAAAGTTAACGTTGAAAATCGTACCTACCGTGTCTCCTTTATATAGGTAGTTCACTCGGGACGCCTATAGGCCCTCGCGCATCGGAATCAATTTTTGTTCCGATACCAATTATTGGATTTATTATGGACGCACGAATGTGCATGTGGAAATTCAATCCGGAGCTGTAAATTAATTTCGTTGAGTATACTTCATATGAGATTTGGCGAAAAAGATATGTATGTCTCTACGTATGGATTTGTTTGTTCAGGTGCAGGATGTTTGTAGAAATTTTACCAATTCGATAAACTGGATTCGATATGAGATAAAATCAAATATTTGTTCAGGTTCATAAATGCATACCTGGAAAGGACTATCCATTCGAATTTATCATATACATATTTCTATGCATCAACTTGAAAATTCAACCCTAATAGATATATTATACCTTCTTTGTGATAATTGTGAGGAAAAATAAACTATTCCTACTTATTAATTACTGGCAAAGTCCCCAACAATACCAACATATGCACTAAACAGCAATACGTTGGATTGATTGGAAAGAGATACTTACTCAATAACGATAGTCCTGCTTTTACTAATCAAGCATACAAATAAAGGTGGACTTCGTCACTTGTGCAGAAAATTTGTTCTTCTACGCTACCGGGAATTACCACTTCGACCATACTCACTCCAATAAAGCCTGAGTAATTATGAAGTAACTTCGGTGTGTCTTTTTTGCAAAGTAAAAGCAAAGTAAAAGCTATAGGGGTATTTTCGTTTCGACTGCATACATCCAATTTAGTAACACTATCCACTGACATGATACTATGTATCAAGCTACTGTAAATTCTTTATCCCCTCTCTATCCAGTAATGCTTACATGTGAGATCAGGGTGTTTTTAGTTGAACTGAGAACTTTAAGTTTAATATTTTGAGCCCCACTAGTTAGATTATGGATACCTAAAGTGACCATATTTCTATTAGCGACAGGGTGTTCCAATGGAAAAAAAGATACATTTATTTTGTAGGACATCCATATTTATTTAACGCTTATATCATTAATGAACAGCTAAATAATTAAGGAACAAGCAAAATACGCTTTAAAAATAGCAGCCAGAAAAATAAACCATACGCAAAGACATTTTTTTTCAATCAGCAAAAAGTAAGTTTTTGATTAGCAGAACATTTGTTTGAAAAATAAATGATTAGCAAGTAAAATTCAAGATTCTTTGCTTTCGTTTTCTCTATGTATTTGCATCTTAACATTTTTGAAGATTTTTTTTTAACTTTTCTGCTAAAATTTTATATTTGCTAGTCAAAAGAACAGGTTTTGCTGATCAAATAATTAATTTTTGCTGAAAATATACAATAACTTTCGAGGCGAAATATGTAATGCACTTTCATTTGCTAAACTCATCAGAAAACTATATTCGGCTTATGAATTTATTACTTTTTACGCAACAGGGTGTCACAGTGCTTTCATGAGTATTGAAACAGAAGTATCGAAAATGTGTTTAGCGGTTAATGAGGGCACAACAATGTATATGCTGTCGTCAATAAAGGACAGTCAACATCGGCGACTTGAAAAGAATGTCACAATAGACAGCTAAAATTTGGAGGTATTTAAGGACTTTGTCTACCCAGGCTCCACTGTAAATTCAAATAATAACACCAGTATAGAGATCAAACGAAGAATTATTCTTGTCAACAGCTGTTTCTTTAGGCTAAGAAGGCATTTGCGTAGCAAAGCCCTCTCACGGACAAACAAGCTGACGCCGCAAAAGCAATGACGTTATCACAGGAGGTTAAAAACACCCTTAGCTGTTTTGAATAAAAAATTATTCGAGTGATTTTTGATAATATTAGTATCGAAGAGGAATGGAGGAGAAAATATAAATACGAACTATACTGGCTGTACAGCGAGATTAATAGTACAAATATTTAAAAAATAATATTTTTGTGTGTGTTTGTGGGCGGATTTCAAAAATGTATACACTTGTACTGCCTCTAGTTCTAGAGAGTTTATATAAAAGCCCCAAAAACTGGTGACATGCAAACGGATGGACAGACAGATGAAGCGACATCCCTAAATTAGCATAACTTTTGATGTTAATCACAAAAAAAAAGTTTATTAGAATATAATTTGGCAGTTAAATACATTTACGGTTGTAGCCCATATTTATTCAATAAAACCGATGTTAGCATACTGGAATTGAATGGTCCTTCTTGATGTTGGTCTTGACTTGGATACTTGGCATCCTTTACAGCTTGGATGGTATTAGGAGAACGTTTGTCGGTTTTATGTTCATCTAAGCCTCACATAATGTCATCCAATGGATTAAGGTCTAGTGAGTAAGGTGTCCACAAATTTGGTATTATGTGGTCATGGAAATTTGTCATTATCAATTCCTGAATAGTCGTGGCTTTGTGCACTATCTCACACTGTCTATTCAGGGCTTAGCAACTGCCCAGTAGGTAGATGTATCCAGGCATAACATGACCTTTACTGCTCACTGCTCAAAGGACACATCACACTGGCAGGAAACTGGGTGTGAACTAGGTTGAGCAAGTTCTGGGCTTTTCTTGCTGTCCGAACGTGTTGAATGCTTTTTTAATTTTCGAAACAGGCGAAACATCACAACCAGAAGCCTTGAACTCGTCGTGAAAGTTGTGAATGAACAATTGGACAACTTTCAAAAAGCGCGATATTTCAAGAACACTTTGGCACATATGACAGCGTGTCTTTTCATTAATCGTGCTATGTATATATCTGACAAATTTGCTACCAACACGATCAACACTACGACTGAACAAAACATGTGCTCAAATAGCCTCTGCATACTCGTATACATATTTCGCAAGTCATTCACCGGCATGTACATATAAGCAGGAATTTAGAACTGTTCAGCTTGCACCTTTGCGTATTGCTCAGTCCTTAACAAATGGATATGTACATGATTTCTATTTCTCCTTTTTATTGAATTATCCTTATCTTATACTGTCTTAAATGGGATGAATACCCCAGGGAGTTCGCTATATCCGAGTTATACTGTATTTTATTTTTAGTGTTCTGTACCACAATAGTTAAATGAAATACTTATTGATTTAACACTGTGACTGTCTATCTGTCCGTATGTCTACCACATGCTTGTATCTTTCGGAGCATTTAACCTAGAGAGATGATCTTTTCCAGAAATATAGTATGAAACAAATTACCTATAAAAAAAAATGTTTTAGGGGCATAATATGCATGACAAAACCACACAACTAACATTTAGAGACACACAAAGGATTTATTTCAAACTGAAACTTTGAGAAATAACACAAAGCTGTACCATCATACAGTATCAAATGAAAGCTGGAGATTAAAGGAATCCAAATATGCAAACAAAAATATATATATTTTTCTGATAACACTAATTATTAAAAAAAAAAAACTCAAAACCAATAGCTAAATAGATTTGATATTCTAGACAAGTATGTTTCCACAAAATGAACCACAAAAATGGTGACTGGTGAAATAGGAGGATTGCCATCATAGGGACTATTCACAGATAATGCCATAGGAAGAGATAGCATATCACATACTATTAACTTTCGATTAATAGAAATGTCAACAAATTTCCTAATGTCTGATAATCATCCGAGAGTAAAGCTGTAATGAAAAGCCTCTCGAATATTTCAATAGAACAGACCCTGATCACTTCCATTCGTATGAAAATATATATTAGCTGCGCAACTAAGTTCAATAGATGGTTCCAGGAGTAAGTGCTGGTCGTTTTTGACATATCCAAAACGTCATGAACCGAGCTTAGACATATGGTAAACAAACTCTTTTGACACGTTAGTGATTTGTTTTTGGCGTCATATACTTTTGGTTGTATGAAAATGTTTTGTGCCAAATAATCGTCATTTGCGGGAAGTGTTGATTGTCTTCTTTCATTCGAAGAAAACGGCGGCTGAAGCGCATCGAGAGCTCCAAAAAATTTACGGAGATGCTGCTCTAAGTGAAACAACGTGCGGTGATTGGTTCCGGTGCTTCAAAGACGGTGATTTCGATGTTGACGACCGTCCGCGTGAAGGAAGGCCAAGATCCTTCGAAGACGGTGAATTGGAGGAATTGCTCGATGAGCATCCGTGCCAAAAGCAAGAACAGCTTGCTTCAGCATTAGGAGTTACCCGTCAAGCCATTTCCAAGTGATTGCATGCGTTTGGAATGATTTAAAAACAAGGAACTTGGGTTCCTTATGATTTGAAGCCAAGAGACGTTGGTCGTCGTTTTTTCGCCTGTGAACATGAACAACTGCACCAGCGGCAAAAAAGGAAGGGTTTTCTTCATCGCATCGTGATGGGTGATGAAAAATGGATTCATTACAGCAACCCAAAGAAAAGAAAGTCATGGGGACTGCCCGGTCATGCTTCTCCGACGTCGGCTCGGCCGAATATTCACGCTGCGAAGATTATGCTGTGTATTTGGTGAGTCGTTGTCATTTATTATGAACTGTTGAAACCTAACGAAACCATCACTAGGGAACGGTATCAACTTCAATTGATGCGATTGAGCCGATCACTGCGCGAAAAACGGCCACAATACGAGCAGAGGCACGAAAAAGTGATTCTACATCATGACAATGCTCGGCCTCACGATGCCAAACCCGTTAAAATCTACCTGGAAACGCTCAAATGGGAAGCCGTACCCCACAAGCCATATTCCCCAGATATTGCGCCATCCGATTATTACTTGTTCGGTTTGATGGCACATGGTCTGGCTGATTAGCAGTTCCGCTCATATGAAGACATCAAAAAATGGCTTGATTCGTGGATAGCCTCAAAAGATGAACCGTTACACTGCCAGAAAGATGGGAAAAAGTTGTAGCTAGCGATGGGTAATACTTTGAGTGATTCATTTGTAACCATTTTTTCACAATAAAGTTGCATTTTCATTAAAAAAAAACAGCGAGAACTTAGTTGCGCACCTAATATGTTAAATGTATATACTTTTGTATACATAATTAAATATTTAATTGCTCGCTACATCTTCTTAGCACTGATCTCATAGTATAGAATGAAAGTGTCTAGGTAACATTAAAACATACTGTAGCATAATAATAACTACGCTCCTATGTCTATGCAGCAAATTCCGAAGTGACTTTCCATTCTGGCAGAATTTTGGTTCGAACTGTCCTTTCATTCGAGGTTCGTGTCTGGGACGAAGTCTCCACAGCTCATGTCAACGAAAGAGACGAATAATATCAGGGATAAAAGGGAATTATAACTGCAAGAATTATTTCTCTTGTTCCAGTGGTCGAAAAATTTGCTAGAAGTTTCTGGCTATCAGAAACTTCTGCTATATAAGGACAGATGGCGATCAAAAAAGACACAGTTGGTTTAGAACCGTGGCGAAGAGATTGGAAAAGTGATAATGGGCGAAGTTGTAATTTGGTGATAAATTGAAAGTTGAGAGTGAACAAGAAAAAGTAATTAGTTGGATTTGTGAATTAAGTAATTGAAAGGAGATAAAGTGATTTGAGAGGAAAGAGACCTTGTAAGAAAAGAATTTGCGAAGAATAGTATAGTGTGAACTTGAATTGTTCTATAGACTAAAAAAAATAAAGAAATAAATTTCACAGAATATCGTTTTATCTACTCGAGCCGTAGCTTACATTTTACAATACCATACCAATTCATATAATGTCACTTAATAAACGCGAATAAAAACGCCTTCACACTCAAATCTTTTGATAGCGTACCGACCTAGTGTCCAAGGCGACTTCTATCAGTTTCGTCCATGGAATAAGAGGTAGCAAGGTATAGATTACACTGTCTGGCTGGACTAAAGCTTAGACAGCAAAGTCGTTATAATTTTAACTTATTTACGCTCTTCAGCTTCAGAACAAAGAATTATTTTTCAAAAATACTTCTAAAATGTCTAATACGTTAAAGGTAACCAAACCACATTATCCATACCACCAAAGAGTATTTAAAAACCAATTGAACAGAGACCTTTATTCTGGTATAAAAAATAAGAAAAAAATTATAATTTTGAAAAAGGCCACATATAAAGGGTAAAAGATTGACAAAAGCCACACAAGTGACCTAACAACCATTTCTCTTTCGCTTCACCGATGAAAAAAAAAAAAAAACACCTCCCAGATATCCAAAAAGGATTTCCCAATTTATATGCATACACTTGTACGAGAAGAAGAGCTCGAAAAAAAATATTTAAAAGTTCTCCCAGTTTAGACAATGTTATCCCTTTATAGACGTCCCTTTTGTTTGGCAGCCATTCGGACAGGCAAATGTGTTTAACACATTGCCAACGAATTTTTCAAAACAAATCCTTTTTTTTTACCTCCCAACAAAATAAAAAAAGAAAAAAGTGTGGAGTCCTTAACTTTTTTATAAACACTGAAATATTTTCACTTCTGCCCGAGTAGGGGGCGGTCAAATCTCTCATTCAAATACATGCTTAGGAGATAAGGCACACACAGGTGGATGGCGATGGAAAAAGGGGGGCCAGCTGTAAGAAAAATCTTTCACCATATCAGTGAATTTTCCACAGTCCACATGCTGAGTGGAAAGGTCAGAAAATTCATGGAGCTGGCGGATAAACACTAGAGTATATACATACGTAGTGTGAAATCTGTTCACATCCTTTGAGGACAACTCCAATGAGATGTATGTCGTCGTACCTACGCCGGGCATTCAGATTGGAGAAACTTTTTGTATTTATGGTAAAAATTATTCAACTAAAACACACCCGGTATCGACATTTAAGGATGTCCGAGAGAATTTTCGAATCCCCAAACATAAGGATGAGTTCGGATGAGTGGTTTAGTCGGATGGTGGCCAAGGGATGGTTATTTTCAGGATATGTGTAAAAGTGTGCATTATCACCCACTTGGCCAAATTGGTTTTACACTCAAAAATTATAAAAGTGTGTGAAAAGCGGTAGAAAAAGGTATTTTTTTTTTCCTGGAAAAAGGATTCTTAATTTAAAGTATCGTTTTCTATAAGTCGGAGAGTGTTAAAAAAAACTCTTTCAATCGGAAATAAATAAGTTGGGAATATATTGAGTGAAACATCTGGTAAGGAAATACATCCAAGGTGGTGCTGTAAAAATTTGGGTTCTATGGTCAATTTTATTGACACCAGAAGAAGACCCAATCAATTAGCGAAGAAATATCGGGAATCACGAACGGATGGACTGGGCTTAAAAGGAATAGAGACTACTGCCGTCTGGGTGTAGATATATTGTTAGAGGCAGGTTTATCCAAAAATTCTTAAAACAGACTAGACTTCGTTAGGTGAATGGATGCCCTTTGACGTCAATTATTACTGAGTCAGTCCACCAGTTGGGTATGTTCGCTGAGTTAGAACCAACGAAATCAAAATACATTCATCTCTGAAGGTTTTATGTAGTAGTGCTTGCTAAAAAACCTCAATACCCTGAAGGATAAAGGATGACAGACATATTCAATTCTGCATCTCTGAAGCTTCTGCAGTAGTAATTGAAAATTACCCCGAGACATTCCACATAACTATCATAACGATGCCAGAAACGAATAAGCCATGAAGCGTTATCCTAGAAGATCGTATACCAAGCGTTTCAATGTTTAAAAAAATGTTTACAAAAAAAAAGTACAACATTTGTGTCCATCTAGGTACTGTGCTTAGCTTTCCCGGCTATTTCCAAATTCCAAATGGCATAGTTTTCGATTTCTGCCAATTATACCACTACCTAATCAATGTTTCGACCGCATTGTCAATTGCTTCTTCGAAGAGTTAAGATCCTGTGGAAGACACTACCTAACTGAGCTTTTCAGTTCCCCACAGAATCTCTCCCAATTTACTGTTCATAGATTTCTAAAGATTTTCACATTGGTCATTTGTAAAACAAAAAGTATCCAACAATGATTAGAAAAGGACCGTGAGCTATAAAAATTAAAAATCCAAGGAGATTCTGAAATATGTACATACCTATGCTAGCTCCCAAATCTGACGAGTTCCTTTCAGTGCCGTTGTCCGCCTTAAAAATCAGCAGTTGTCCAAGTTGAGAGATTAATAGAAGACTGAAAAATAACAAGTTAATGCTTACCGCCTGTTAATTGTTTCCAAGCTCTCGTATAACATCTGACACAGCCCCTCACTACCCTTTTCCACAAGGAATTTTTTTCTGCTGAGCGTATCACCCGGAACTCTGATTTTTTGGTTTAGGCTGATGATATGAAAATCTTTAAACGCATATCATCTGCCACTAATTCTAGCCTTCTGCAGGATGGTCTAGATAAGATCGTTTCTCCATCTGGGGTATAAAAAATGCCTTAGAACTTAATATCTATAAATGCCACTCCATTACCTACTCCCGCAAGCGTCTCCAACCGCCATCTAGGATCTACTTCATTCGTGATAAGTTTGTACCTTCAGTTACGTCAGCACGCGATTTGGGAGTCATCTGCGATAGTGAACTCAACTTTCGATCACATATTCACAATGTTATAAGTAGAGCCAACTCAGCACTTGGATTTGTAGAACGTTGGTCAAAAGACCACTCCTCGAGTATGCAAGCAAAGTATGGTATCCGCATTTTGCTGCCCATACCATGAGAATTGAGGCTGCCCAGCGCAGATTCATTCGGTTCGTCTTACGCGGTCTGCCTTGGGCTGATAACTTTAACCTGCTACCTTATGTGGATCATCTTTAACTGATTTATCTTCAGTCATTGGAAAATTGGTACCAATGCCTTGCGTCACCATGAATGAACACAGCTTCGAGATAGTCAAGGGTTTATGTCTACCTAGACTCTTCATTATTATTGCACATAATTCATTTGTACAAAAGTATTTTCTATTGTGAGGAGAAAAGTAATTGGGCATTGCAAGCTGGTATTTCGTCAGAGTTTGCGTCAGTACGCGTTAAAGACTGGAGGGATCCTTTTTTTAAAGATCAAAGCCGCATTGTCTCACAAGAAAGTGAGACACTAATAATGGTGAATAATTACAGTGAATCAACAATAACCAATAAACAAGGCCCTGACCTGCTGCTTGCAATATTTTCCTTGGAGTTCTACAAAGGTTCACCAATAACATTGAAAGACCTTCTGCATCCACTCGCAGACAAGTTTTGTGATACCGAGACAGTTACAAAGTGTGAAAACTGGAGAAATATTTACGTGCTCTTCGCAATTTCTAAAACAATAAGTACATTAAAAAACTCTCGAGTACATTCAAATCTGGGAAACACCACCGACAACGACGAATCAAGTTTTCATGGTTCACCTACATTGTTCACATTACCAACTTACGAGTCTTCATCGCACTATGCATACAGAGCTCCACTGCACTTTATTTTTATTGATTTCAAGAAGACAATCGCTAGTGTAAAGGAGCTACATAAGTATGGATATAGCATCGATTTATTCCGGACAAATGGATAACTACCAACGCAAGTTACGAAATCACATGCAGAAGAAGTTTTAAATTAGAATCGGTGTCCGATAAGGCTATAGCTATCGTTACTACTATTCTGGTTGTGATCAAATCAGTGACATGCTGCGGAGTGCCTTATCAACGTAAACCGGTGGAATCCAATGGAGTCTTACAACCTACCTCAAACATCTCGATTACGTCTACTATGTTAACCTATCGCATAGAATTACAATATATCTCTGAACCACATGTGACAGGCAAAACTGTCGGAGTTTAAAAAAAAAACAACTCCAAGGTGAGATTGAGATTGGTATGCTCAAATATGTACTCGATGCTGTGTGGAAAGTGAAAGTCACAAGAAAGCTACAAACTTCTTTTAAGTGCTGTCTCTTGCGAGTTCTCTAGTAGAAATGAGAAGATTTAGAAGAGACCTGGTCAGGAACGCACCACAAAAAAATAATAAAAAAAAGTCCAAACTTTTATTCTTTTTCAGGCCAATGTTTAAGACAATACATTGCACAAATTATTAAGGTCTATAAAATCGACTATAGTAATTATTTTCTTAAAATTGTTTCCTCTAAAATGTTATTGACACCCAAATCTATAAATTTAAACCATAAACAAATATTTGTCAGAATTGGTCAGAAAGGGTTGAAAGGACATTGTATAAAAATCTCATCACTCAACTTTAGCAAAATCAGATGAAAACACCCCTGAAGCTTGCGATAATAAAATTCTTTGTAGGATTTATCGTCATATCTGCTTGGACGGTGCATATCGAGAAAAATTGAAGCCCGAACTTTACGCAATAAGAACTTGGTAAAGAAGAGAACCATTCCAGACCGATGATAACTGATGACCTAACAAGGATATTGACCACATAAATATCAACTCGTATCGATTTATTTAGCGTCCAGGAAATTTCTAATTAACAATATCAAATGTAGATCTCTCAGTAAAGTGATTCAGATGTCCTATTGCTTTTCGAGTTGTCTTTCACTGAACTGTAATTTTATAATTCGAAATAAAATCCTGAAACTAAATTGATTTTATCGTTCCCTTCCCTATCGATGGCTTTTTTTTAATTAAAAGACAGGTTATTTTACAATAGAGAAGCAAACTTTGACTGCACAAATAATACTCCATCTAATGCTGAATCAGAGTACATACTTGGAGCTTTACGGATACTTCTTCAACAAAGAATCTCAAATTCCATCAACAATATAGCAATATGATCTGAATTGAAAGGAGATGCTTAATCACTCAAAATTCAATTACTATACCCCTGTATTGTACTTCTAAAGCAATGTTAAAACTTTATGTACCTCCCACGTAAATGACGTTGGACGTTGTGCCACGCCGCAATAACCTAAAAACTCCACGAAATTTCAACTCTGTCACAACCCATACACTACTCTCAATTTGGCCAAGGCAATTGTATAATTTCAAATCCCCGCTGGGATACCGTACAAAACATTCAACCATCTTAGATCTCGAAGGTCTCAATGTTTAATGACATCGAGATGTGGAGCATACTCCATCCACCCAACTGTAGCAGCGTCAACGTCGTCGTGTTGTCATAGACACAAACATGAAACATACGTAGATATAAATCTCCCGATCCTATGTGTATTGAATTTTTATCTCTTGTCTGTAAAAGGTAAACAAACACACCAATAAAATATGGAGCAGCATTCGCAAATCACAGCAGGGATAAAGTAAGATTCCTTGAAGGGCGACCGCCTCCTACCACGATTCCTTTGAATTTTTTTACACACCACGCACAGGTTGACATGTTGTATGTAGGGACATACTGTATGCGACTGGTGGCACTCGTACGAGTAATACGAATGACGGGGCTGTAGTGACGATGGTGGATGCCGGTGGTTCACATTTGACAGTGGGCGCCTTTCAATTGAAAATTAATGTTTTTTCATCAATCAAGCGAAATGGAAAGGATGTTTGTGTGCTCATTGTTCAGTGTTAGATGTTCATATGTATGGAGTCGTGTATCCATGGGAGCCATGGATGGCATAAAAGATTTTATTCAAAGCGAACAGTAAAACGACGTCTCGCACCCTTGCTCGGTGTACATCCCGTAAGCGTTGATGCTTACAATTTTCGGCCAAAAGAACGAAACATTTAATGAAATATTTGCTTCTCCCCTCGATGAGACGAAGATTGGAGATCCTCTGTGTGTATGAGCTAAATGGATGGCAGGTGTAAATGTTTTTCGTCAGTCATTTCAAGTACTTCCCGATGAAAGAAGATGACAGTTTAATAGAATAAGAAAATAAATGAAAGTCTGTGCTGGGAATGTCCTTATGTTTTGCTGAAGTTTTTTTTTTCACATTCATGTGTTAGATGCTCAATCAACGTCAAATTTATTTCTTTTTATATATAAGCAGGAAAATATGTATATATTTCAATCTTCAGATATTCAGAGAAAATTCAATTTTAGAAAAAAAAATTCTATCACAGAACTAGGTTTTGGCAAGCAGGAATATTTTGGATGGAATGTGTGGAACAGCGTGAAACTTATTTCATTGCCAAATCTATTTCAAGAGTACTCCCATATGGATAAGGATTGTTTTTTTTATATATTTTTTGCAAAAAATGTTTACCGAATATTTGAAAAGAAATTATATACAAAAGTAGAAATATGAATTTTGCATTTTATAAATATGTAAAAATATACAGGTATTACTAAACATTAGTAATTTATTTAAATAACCAAGATTTGGAGTTAGTTTGTGAATTCGGTACCATTTTGCTATACATACTCGTACATACGGTCATGTTTGGTATTTGCATTTTTAAAAAATTCATTACCATATGCTAATATGGAACTGAGAACCTTTTGGTGACTGGGAACCTCACTGATTAGTGGCTTGGACTATTGAGAAGGATGTTCAGGTTATGAATCCCAGAAAACATGAACAAATTTATTTATTTTCCCACAACTCACGGATGTCTGCTAAATATAGTGTAGTTATATTATCATTAAGGAGCTTCTCAATTACGTCATTCGAAACTGTCAATAAACTTTACGGCCGCATTCGTGTAGAAAATATAACATGCACACAACGAACAAACAATACAATGAAAATTCTTTCAAAAACTCAATTAATACCAAGTGTCCTGGCATTTCATGGTTCTTGGTGACAATCAGGTAATGTATCTCTACAAGTATATCTTTTCACATCAATTCCTCACTGCACGACTATCCCAGAACAACATTTTTGCGAAATGTTCCAAGTCCCTTGGTGTAAGCCAATTTTTTATATTTTTACATTTATGAAGGTTTTCTAATAAGGACATAACAATTTTGTATATAAATAAAACGCAGAATAATTTCAGGAGTAGTACACAAGTTAAGTTTAAGTATGGAATCCGATTCATTCTCGAGATTACGCGATTACCAAACTTCCCCTTCAATAGATCAATTGTTTGACCAGCTGTCTGGCATGTGGCACCATCTTGTTGGAACTACATATCACTGATGTCAAGTCCATCCAATCCTGGCCAAAAATAGTCTACCAATGAACTCCATTCACCGTAAAACATGACGATCATTTTCATCGACGAAAATACGGTCCAATCACACTTCCGGCATGAAATCCACCCCACACGGTCACTTTTTGTGATGCAATGGAGTTTCTTGAAGCACATGTCGATGGATCCAATAATGCATATTTGGCTTATTGATAAAGCCATTAAGCTAAAACTGAACTGCATCGCTGAAGATGATTTTCCGATTTTCTTCAAACTTTACCGATTGGGATAAGATTTGGTACTTCAAATGATCAAGAGGCTTCAGTTCTTGAGTGATGTTGATCTTGTAAGGGTGTAGGTCAAGATCTATGTGCAAAATTTGCCACAATGTCGACTGAGAGATTCCCAATTCCTGTGAACGGCGTGGAATCTACTGATTTGGATCTTTTTGAACTGAAGCAATTACAGCTGCGATATTTTCGGTACTTTAACCGGTGCATTATCTCACTGACACAGGAACATTCAATAGCGATTATGTTGACTCGAATTTATCCACTATAGTACGCACATCCTGTCTGGTGGGACGATTATTATGACCGCAAATTGGAGTAAGAGCTCTTAAATTACGACCATCGACTCAGAATTTCGGTAGTAATTTATAATAATTTCTAAACGTTGCTTGTTCATGAACTTCCTATTAGAAAACCCTTTTAAAACTCACCGAAGGCTTTAACTTCATTCTGTTTTGTGATTAAGTTTCCTTGGTTTTCGCTAGATGACAGTAGAAGTTCAATATAAGCCAAAACAATTGTGAACATTTCATTTATAATAAACCTATGAAATCGAGACCAGATTTATTCATAAATCCTTATCCCATGTTGTTAATGACAAAGACGGCTTTTAGTATTACGCAAAACTGGTACAAGTCGTTCAGTAAAAATGAAAAACAGAAATACGCAATTATGACGTAAGTCATTCTAACATTAAATAAAAATCTTAGAAACACATTTTGTTGACTTACTTTCATAAAATGGATAAAATATATGTATATTTCATTAGATAAATTTTTTATGATATATTGAAAGGCAAATTAGAAGTATCAAAAGTTTACAAAGTAATAGACGGTGTCTTGGCTAGGCAGAAAAGTAAACATAAGACGAATAATATGATACGTACCTATTCTAAAGGTCATTTGCTTTTAAAAATCAAAGCCAAAGTTAGGTTAGGTTGGGGTGGCTGTCAGCTAAGAAAGCCAACACACTTAGACCAGTAATAGGTCCATTGTGATACCACATGGATTTGGGAAGCGGCCTCTAGCCTACTCATTGAACCATTTAGAGCTTCTCATGAAGCGTAGAAGGTCCCTAACGTCTATTTTATTCAGATCAATAAGGTCGTTGAAACAGAGGGTGTGGAGTGGAGTTTCCTTCTTTGGGCAGGTGCAAAGAAGGTGAAGAATAGTCTCCTCCTCCTGAGAAGACGTCAAGCCTTGTTGTATGCTTGCCTATTAGACAGTGTCCAGTTATGACACCTATAACAGCGCTGATATGCTTTCTATTGAGAGAAATCAAATTTTTAGAGCGTTTCAGATCCAGTTTAGGCCAAATGTGTGTTGTCGCTATACAAGTTGTTCCCCTTGTCCACCTAGAATTTGTCTTTTCAATAGCATCTAGCTTTAATTTAAGTTTGCATGTAGCGAAAGGCATACCCAGTGAACTTTTGCCTGGAAGGATAGGTATTGTTGTTCCATGTCTGGCAAGTTCATCAGCCGTACAATTCCCCGGAATATGCCGGCACCCAAATTAGGTGAATATTGAACTGCTTGAGACTAGTCTTGGCTTAGTCTCTTAGTTTTTTATAGGCAGTGCAGGGACAAATAGGGGGGAAGGGGAAGCACCTTATTCTTTGTACATACTCTCCTTAAGATGCTGCACTGCGAAACTTCTTGTTCGATAACCTCTTCAATTTGTTTTTTTTTTTTTTTTTTGATCTGTGAAGTAGTAGATTCGCAGTCTTAGTAATTATGTTTTTTATTTGTCGCATATCTACATACTTTAATTAAGCCTGTTTATTTTTTTCAAATCTATTAATGAATTTTATTTAGTATGTGTGTCTAAGACCAGCTTTGTGTACGAGTATTTGTATAATGTAGAGTTACTGTCGGTTTACACACTTCGTTATGAATTTCATTCGTCTACTGTTTATTCCATCTTGTTACCAAAATGTTCTGTTGAACAAGACAAATCCAACAGATGCGTCTATGCAAATATATTCTAATTTATTATCAACTGTCTTAAATGGAACACATTCACAAAACTCATCCAACATCCAACAGAAGCTAAAATAATTTTCCTTAATAGAAATAAAATGTATCATCCATACGTTTGAGTGTGTGGTATAAATGAGGGATGTAAAAAACAATAACAATTCTCTTCACATATCTTACGCAATAAAATATTATTATACATGTCTTAGGTGGCAAGCAACTAATGTTTCACTTGTCTGTTGTGTAAGCAGCAACATCTCATCCACTTGCAATGACAAAGCCAAGTAGTATTGAAAAACACAAAATGGAAGGAGCAGGGTAAAAAAAAAACTTACTAAATACGGTAATAAAACTTCTCCAATGACAATCAACTTTTCTTTCTCAGATCACACCCTGTTGACGATTCTTCATATTTATTTGTTCCGTATATAAACTTTGTACCTACGTATATCTCAATGATGATTTAGTAGGATGGCGTTGGAAATGTGTAGTCATCATATAAATGTCCTTAATAAATAAGAACCCAAACAAATAAATTTAACATGCTTTTGGACAAAACTTGCTTTGATGTAGTGGAAGTATAAAAATGTCTATATTAATATTAGGTTGAGATGTACTCATAGTGAGAGAATTTAATCGTTGCTCTTTTCGGGAATATACAAGGGTTCAGTGCATGTTTTAATAGATATACATATTTCATAGATAAAACGATAAAAAAATTTACGTGATCAGTATCGAAAGTTATGTCGATCTAGCAAAGTCTGTCCGTCGGTTCATCCATCCGTCTGTCTGTTTGTCCATCTGCCTCTCCTTCCGTCTGTCTGTGTGTCACGCATTTTAGATCCCTAAATTTTGAGCTAGGAAATTAAGATATTGTGTACCAGCTTTCTAGAATCCAAAGCAGTACAAATAAAATCTGCCCACATTAGCATGTTCCTTCAATATTGTCACTATTTCTTCCATTATACAGTTACACGCCTACTTTTTGGAGGCGTTTCCTTCAAAAAACCGTATTTTGCTTTATCAAAGCTCTGTATTTTAGGTAATGGTTAAGTCTTAAGTCTTATTGTGACTGAGATTGTGTGTATCTCATCAGATTTCGCGAACTCCAGTTAGAAATAGTGGCAGCCATGCCCACTTTCTTCTAAGCAATAGTTTTTTTGATCAAATCTATTAGAAATCGATTGAATATCCTCTGAGTAACATATTATAAGACTTGAATTACAAATTTCTCGACGCCACAACCACTTTATTACACATGGATCAGAAGATGAAGGATAGGGTATCGTATTATTCATTCCATACAGATTGTAACTTTCCTGTATGCTTTTTAATTACTTTTTTTAGTGATGGAGTCTACGTTTATTCAAATATTTATTCGAAAATAGGATGAAATACCTATCGCAAAAATATAAAAGGTGAGCACAAGAATTGCCACAAAATTAGTTGGATCTCAATCCAACCGATACGCGAGTGACTACAGACTTTGGAATTTCATATTGTGCCAAGAATTTAATAAGATAGATGAACTGTGAAAACGGTTTTTGCAACTGCTACACACAATTTCGTCGGATTAAGGCAGAGACACTACAGGACATACTACAGCTGGATGAGCATCAGAGTTGAGACTCGAGCTTGAAGACCAGTACCGCATTAACATAATAGTCGTATAGAAGTGGCATAAGAAGTACTATGTGAAACCACGTCGACTCTTTTGCTTCAGAAGCTGAGGAAGCAGTAAAGAAATATGACAGTAGGACCGTTGCCTGGGCAGCAAAATCACAAAAATAAAAGCTGTATTTAATATGCTGTCAAAAATCTAGAAAAGCCGCAAAAGCATAAATAGTTATATGAATGTTGCATTTTTGGGGCGACTCGCATTGTCACTCCTAAGCTATAGTCCTTATATCACAATAAGTAAATGCGTTCATAATTTCTTATAGCTTTAAGGATTTTCTGGTCGAATCTTATAATAGATTGAACAGCTTTTTGCTAGAACTAAGGATAATATGATATTTTACCACGTAAAGTAAATTCCTTTGGAATGTCATGCCCAATGCGCAATGAGTAGTGACAAAATATAACTAAGTATCATCTAAACATTTATTATTCTATATTTTGAATGGCATTCAAATTTTCAAATATTGTCGCATATACTCGTAAGCAGTTTCCAGATATATAAGGAATCGAGTGAATCAGACTCACCGAAGACTTTAACATCGGGTAAAGTAAATTAGGGACCAACATTACTTCCTCCCTTATGTCAATTTTATGAAGAATTCTGTATTTTGCAAAAGCTCTTCACAAAAAATAACTCCCGTTTCACATGACATTAGGTTAGATGTAAATTTGTGAAATATCTTTCGGTCACATTGACATAAACCCTTCCCATATATTTAAACCCTTTCGACAGATTGTGTCCCTCTTCAATTTGCCTTCAAAGTCTGTTGACTTAAATTGAAAATTTAAAATGTGGATGCTAAACATCCTCACCATTGAGATATCCTTTCCCCAAATTTAATGGTCTAATCTCATTCAATTTGCCTCACCCATCTATTCGCTTTACGCTTGCATAGGAAAATCTAACGAACACAAAAAACTAACATAAATTTTCCCGGTCGCATTTTCTACCATTAATTCTCAACGTAAGCCCGATAATGAACATCAATTGACATTTTTATTTGGCATCACATGGATAAGCACAGTAATTGTAAAGCACTTTGAAAGCTTACTTCGACATTAAATGTTGCCGAACGCTGCCACAGCCGCCCCCTTGAAGACAGAGACATTTCAATTGCAGCATGCAGGATAATTGAAATTCGAATTAACCATTAAAAACTGACAGTAATTTGTTGTTTCTTTCTTTTTTTAATCCTTGAGGAAGAATGAAGACAGGACATTGCACTCCACCACAATACATTATTTGAGAACTACTGAACTGCCTCAACTTTTCTAATTCTTTGAAAATGATAAAAATACAGAGACATGGAAGAGAAGAAGAAGGAAAAATCAATGCCAACATCTCATGTCATCCTTCAATCAACAAGATAAGAAATATGTACATAAGTATGTACTACATGTATGCTTGGGACCACCGGCAAACCCCTTCTGCATTTGGGACTATACTACATGAAGATGTAGGCCGTTTGTTTGTTCGTTTGGTTGTTTCTTGTGCTCAAATTAGGATCCATCTCATTTCTGACTGACTGATAGTTGTATGCTGTCACAGTAAACAGAAAAAGAGCATCCATTGGATTTCCCAAGAGAACCTTATTTCTGTTTTTCTTCTTCTTCTCCTTTTTGGCTTCCTTGGTCATTCATTGATAGAGTTCCAACTAGCGACCCATCCTCCCTCGGCCCACTTGTGACCGTCCTAAATGACCTCGTTCTTTCCAGAATGAATTCCTAACGAAAATTTCCTGCATTCTTTTCGACGTTTGTGTGTGTATTAATATTTTATGCTATCTGTGTGATTTGTGGTAATTTGGGAAAAGGTTTTGTATCCGTCCTGGGACTTCAAATTGATGTCAAAAAGGATACACATGCAGAAAAGGGGCAAACAAAAATAGGACTTCTCTCTATCCATTCCATACTCATCTCTGTATATGCTTGTGATAAAAAAAAAAAAAAAATAAAGAAATAGAAAATTTGTATAATTTGATTTTTGACTTTTGAAGGAGAAAATTGTTATTGATTACATTATCCTTCGAGTTGAATATTATAAGGTAATCTGATGTTTTAAAAATCATTTTACTATGAACCTGAATTTCCTTGATTTGGTTTTAGTTGATTCAATTTGTTTTATGCCGTTCGTTGCAGTGGTCAATACAATTGCTTGAATAAATTTCAACAAGTATTTAGTTCATTGTATCACATCATAGATACAGGATGAACAGGATCTTTTATAGGTTTTTTTTTAAAAAAAAAAAGAATCCCGTGGTAAGAAATTTAGTTTATTATTGTATTTTTTCTTTTGAAATAAACTAATGTGATCTTGTGCTGCTGTCATAAGCTGAGTACTTAATTACCTCTAAGGTAATCCGATTGATCCGATTAAAACCGCTGATGCTGTATGGCTGTGAATGGTAGTTGGTCACTGAACTACTGACAAATTGTTCAAGTATTTAAGACGCATTTCAAAAATCTTGTGGCCAAAAACAATTTCAAACGAAATGAAACGAAAACAATCTCATAGCAGAAAAAACCATCAAGCCAGATAGAAGGAAACTCTAGAAAAACGTGGGATCGAATTAAAAGACCACATTGGACAAATAGAAGCATGAGAAACATACAACTTTTACGATTTTATTCAAATTTCATATCTGTGGTAATGATGAGGTTTTCGCTAAAAATTCAAATAATGATTCCTGGCGAATCGGTAATCGATACCTATAAGATATGGCTTAAATACTTTTATTCGACATATGTAGACATGACAATGTAACTAGTGCAATGCGACTACGGTCGAGTTTTAAAGAATTAATGAATGTGTGTTACCACTACCTGTAGTGTAATGACCTTTTTGAAGGTCATTGCATTGTAAATGAACGACATTTCTTCCATACTTTATCTTAATGTATCTCCAACAGTTATGTAGCCACCTCAAGTTATAAATGTACAGATTACAATTATGTGCACCTAAACCTTATTCAAGGAGTACATTTTAGTGAAAACCACATTAAAATCAGTTCAGTGATATTCGACACTAATGTGCTGGTTCTCAGCTTATTAATAGCGAATGGTGACTTCTTATCTCGTGAATTCTCTTGGGACTACATATTTGTAGAGCGTACTTTATTTTAGTCACTGTTCAGAATGAAACATTTATCCAGGGGTTATGGAGCGATCACTTGACATGAATACTTGAGGCAGCTTTCTCCTTGCAGTTAACTTTTTACGTGCAGAGCAAATTCAATTCTGTCAAAGGTAGTAACATGCCATCGGATGGAAGAATATGATGAGGGTATATTACAAAAATCCTCGACTTACCATACTACCAGAGTAACTTATTCCGTCTTCGTAGAATTGCTTCTCTAATAAGCATGCTAACTGTCGAGGATTGGTGAAAGAATGGGATGATTGAATTCGTGAATGATCCACCCAGGCTCTCTTTCATTTCGAGAAGATAAGTTCACCTTTTACCCATGCAACCTATAGGGAATATGAAAATGAGAGAGATCCTTTTGCATATGTTATGGTCAAGAACCTCAGATGAGCACTTACCCGTCTGCCAACTTTTTGAAATATAAAATGCACTAAACATTTATATAAACTAAATGACTATTCTCATACTTTATTTTGGGGTAATTTGGAAAAAGGTTTTGTATCTATCCTGGGACTTCAAATTGATGTCAAAAAAGATACACATGCAGTAAGTATTACATACTACGTAGATACTCACTTAATCGTATGTCTGGGAAACGAAAGAAACATTCTCATTCTTGAAAGCAAAGATATTGTCTGAGCCCCAGACGTGTATCTGTCCATCAATGTATTCTCAATTTACATACTTTAACAGTATTCCTTTTAATCTAGTGATCAAAGTGTCAGAACAGAATGATAAATAATCAAACACAGGTCTTATAGGTATTTATAGATTCTATACACAATAACGCATTCTGTATCCAAAAGCGTGAAATCACATTTTATTTACATCATATAAACAAGATTAAGTAAAAACTCACTGCGAATATTCGTATTCCGGATAATCATTTTCATTCACACATGATTATTCCACATAAAAATAAAAATAACTAGATCCAAGAATCGACCACTTCATGGGAATCAAAATGACATAAATTATGCATTAACACAAGTGGACACCACGACATCGCCCAATGTCAGAATTAATCATTGCCAACTTCAGACATGAGTGATAAGGGATCAAGATGTATTAGTATCTGAGTCTCTGAATGGCATGGATAAAATGAGAACCTCTTACCGAGCAACAGAACACAATACAATACGAAATAAATTCGAAAACTTCGTTAAACAAAAAACATATTTCTATAAATTAGTCAAATATTTCTTGTTGGAACGAAATTAGCCCTGTACCTACGCGCCGGTCCGAATTCATACTACCAACTCACGAAAGACTGAATATTAGATGCATTCATTTTGACATTGCATCTGGCGGTGTATTTGCACTCTTTAATAATTGCAAGTCATGTGTAATTATTTTTAGATTTAATTAAGAAAAGTCAACAGAAACTGTGATATTGTTTATATACTCGTCGGATACTTTTTCACACTATGAGCCTTACCTACAACTTTCAGAGCGAGCACATCGTACGGTTTGAGGGCTTTGGGGGGGAAGAGTAACTCCCTAATGCAATTTAAATTGAAATTTGAATCTGGTCGAGTGCTGATAGCACTATGAACACATGTATCAGGAACATGGAGTAGTATGAATACATTCACAATTGGCAATGAAATTCGTACATCGCTTAATATAACACGTTAGTTGTTGAGTACATAGTATTCAGATAAAGTTTTTCATTTGAGATTTGTTTCAAGTATTTTGTAAATAAAAATGTACATCGTAGAGTATGTCCAACAATATCACTGTTGTGTATATAGCCTTCAGCATTCTGATTGCCAGAAAATTGGGACTTTATCTTCAGCAACTTTGCATAGCTTCGTGGTAATGTAGGCACTTACTTATATACTCCTTCTGAGGACCTAAATCCTTCTGGCTAGAGAACGGGAAAAATAAGCCTCTGTAGTATATTTCTCGTTTTTCAGACTAATGTCCAGCATCATTGAAGTAGATCCTTGAGAAAAGTGCAAAGGCAGCCTCTTAGAAATTATCGATTGTAAAGTGAAGAAATAGACGCAGGTGATGCTGCATTTGTACAACAGTTGTCTGGTGTTGCTGAACGAGTAAAAAATGCTACTGCAAATTAAGGGGGGCATTGCCCTTCCTATTTGTTTTTACTAATTTCTTTGCTATATCTGACAGCTTAAAACCCAAGCTAAAATCCGACTGGCGATTACAATAACAATAGTTTTTTGGCCGGCTTTAGATATGTTCCACAATAAATTTTTTTTAGTTAGAGAGAACATGGAGTAGTTAACACACAAAATTATTTTAGGTCCAGTTACCCCTTCTAGGGCGTCAAAAGGATGTTGTAACGCTCGATTGCCATCGTTTTCGGAGTTTTTTAATTTGTCATTTCTCAGTCGTATTGTTTCAGAACGACCTAACTTTCTCCTGAGTTTTTTAATTGGCTAGTTTAAGATAAACATTTTTCGGCAGAACTTTTAACTCTTTTTAACTTTTCACGAACTCAGAAGAACTGAATGTTGGAGTAAACTATGATACTAAGGCTAGATATTTAAGCAATTTAGTTAGAAATTCCGAAAATGTTGTGAATGTTGAAATAACTTTTAAAGTTTCGAGACACGTGTGATTTGTTTAAATTATAACACTTTTGGGCTGCATAAATACATATACTTCTTAAAAACTACTAGTATTAAATACTTTTATTGAAGAAAGAAGACTGTAGGTACCTAAATTTGAGCACACATACTCGTATATATCACAATAAAAATTGTGAAAAGCAAACGCGCCGCTTATCACTACTCTCTGCAGGTATAAAAAACGGATATTTTTCTAAGGTCTAATGTTTAAAGAATGACGCTGACATTTTCTATTTTCGAATTATTTTTCACTATTGACTGGAAAATACATAAATATACCATCTGTTCATTTTCATAGCATGTGGTTAATTTATTGCAACGAGTATATTTCGTATCAAGCACATTCGAATATTGCGATATCGGATCCAACTCGTAACAAGTCCTTTGTTCTTTGCCATATACTTATTTTGAATTTAGCTCACTTTGGAAATTTAAATACTGCCAACAACCTGTAAATATGTATTGCTGGGCACTTCAAATTGAAAAGCTACAACAAGAACTGGCTTTTATAACAAATTCGTTGTACATACAAATATATAGGTAGTGAAATACCCCTTTCTCTGTGAAAAGTTATCGACTTTCGGCGCAATGCAATTTATTATGAAAGGATGTCTATTTCTATCCCAAATATCCCTCTCACAAAGAATGTAAATTGAAAAAAGGGAAAACAAAAGGAATCCATAACTCCCTCTTTACAGCCCATTAAAGTTGATGCCCCGCCACGAATCACAATGTCAAATTTACGACAATAGTACGTCCTATGCGAGGGAAGCCTATCTTCCTCAATCCTTGTCCTTTGTTTACATAATGTTTTCAAATTTACGCAGAAATCTCTCCATAGTAGGTATGACATAGGATTAACAGACATTTTTCATCTTTTTTTCAGTTCAAACAAATAACCAATCAACATTGCAAGCCTTTTCTAAGACCATGGTAAGAAGAAGAACGTTAGCATTGACCATCACTGCGCTGCTCGCTTCGTGTAAATTCGAAAATAATTTACGACTCCAAGGAATGTCTGATGACTTTATAAATCACAGAAATTGCCTTTGCTTCAGCCTGTGTCTGAAAAATTATTCCAAACTCATATCGCAGTCGTGCTGCTACGGCTAGTGCTGCCTGTAGCCGCTATGATGAATGCATGTGCCAACGTTTTGCAACAAACATAAAGTACGCTAGTAATAATCTCTCGTGGAAGGACTACAACTGCAGAGGGAGCCGAACAATGTTATATGTGCGTTGGGATGATGCATGCTGTGTATATGCCGCCTGCCACTACCAGTGTCAGTACCAGTGACACTGCCACGGATATTATACGTTGGCCTAGGGTGATGATTGCATTGTGGCCAACGGCCTTTGCCCTTTCAATTTCGAAACTGACTACTGGAAAATAATACTATTACTCGTAGCTTGTACGAGAGCGGGTGGGTCGCCAAGGGGAGGCCGAAGAAATTTATTGCGATGCCAGTTTTAACAATTTGTGCCAACTACGAAAGAATCTACAAGGATAAGGAATCGGGTGTATGTATGTGTTAATATTATCTGTAAGGCTGCTGTATTGCTGTTGCAGCTGCTATTGACCAAACACTTAAGAGGGACGGCCTGTTTAGATTAGTAGGTCAGATGAGATTGCGGTTTTTGTGGCTATTTATGTATAGGATTTAATTCAAATATGGATGCTGGAAGAATAGAGTTTATGTTCTTAGCTTTAACTATTTATGTATATTCGAATACAAATTAGAAAGAATCACTACTGGGAGAAATGTCTGCGGCAGAGAATTCTATCTGTAGAGAGTTCAAATAATTTACCTTACACTGAATTAATATAAAAAATATTTGCCATTCCTATATCATATATGTTTCACCAGATGTAAATATGTAATTTTAAGATATTTCCGAAGGCAGTATATCTTCATTACTAAGATAGGTGGAGAATTGATTTGAGTGTTGACGTTTGTGCTCTTTCTCTTAGTGAGACAGCACGAACTACTTCAATTATTCTACTTCTGTATGACTTTAAAAGAATATTCCTGGAGTTTACCTATTCCTTAAAGATCTAGTGCATTACAACTTCAGTGAATTTTCACTCGGATTTATTGTTGCCACGTTAAATCCGTTAAAATTCAAAAATACTTATATTTACATTTTTAAGTACGTACAAGAAATTATGATTTGAAAATTTTATATTATATGACCTTCATTTAAACAACTCATAGAGTCTGCTCTCTGTTGTAGTTTGTATCAGTATACTCTTCAGAGTTAGGTTATAACTTTTGCTTTCATGAAAACATCTATTTTCGTAAAAACTTTAAATATGCATTTATATTTTCCATTTTATCTTAATGCAATCAAATAACACAAGGGACTACTAACTATCACTATAAACCAGCAGCAAGAAGCTAAGATATCTCTAAGAATTGCAAATTTCTAAATTCAAATTTGAATTCCCTCTCGCAACTTGAAACCATCAGAGTGGAAATAACGAAAAAACAAAAAAAAAAAAAAAGAGAAATTGCAAACAAAGTCAGTCCTCTACTTAAGGAACAAATATAGCCCGTGTTAAGGATTAACACTTCATACCTCTGAATGTAGGTCTTTGTCATTTAAAAATATTTCTTCCAATTCTCTCATCGACTATGGAAAGGATAATAGAACTCGACTCAGGGGCGCAGTTACTCTTACCAGTCTCACCCATCTACCTCAACTTGGCCATTCTTCTCTCTATTTCTATAGTCTCCTTGAAGTTTCATTGTATCGACGGTAAGACAAAAGGTGAGAGCAAGCAAAATGAGCGCACAAAGCATTGCCGTAGGTGAGTAACATTCAGAGTTATCCTTCTTCCGGATATACTTAGACTGTTTCGAAAATAAAAGTCAAATTAAGCATTGTTTGGGTGTAGTACACCTGCCAGCTATTCATCGGTATGAGTGTGTTCCAAGGGCACATCTCAATCGAAATCTAACTAGAAATATGTATGATTGGATGCAACCAATAAACAAAGATCCATTGCAGGATATTCTAATGTTACAGATAAGCAAAGAGGAATGTGCACATACTCTACCATATCGTACACAATTGCAAGTGACAATGAGTAGCGGTATCCATTGTCTTTTCCTGGCAGTTCTTTATCCATGGCCAAGAACGATTTATAGCCATTTACCGTGACTCGGTGCACACTTGCAATTGTTTTATACACTCTTTCTCATGTGATCTATCGCTTGGGGGTGAATTTTCTTTGACTGCTGCATCTAAAAGGGCGATGAGGATGACGATAGTTGCATTGTTTGCACACTCACGCCCACTCCTTCTTAATGGCGTTCCGTACGAAGTCGCCGCTCACAAAAGATAGCATAAAATTTAAAAGACTGAAATGAGAGAACCCTAACTATGGGAATAATTTGAATTTGCCCACCGGGAAAATTGTGAAAACTCTGAGATGGAGCTTAATTGGCACAATCCTTTTGGCCATGGGGTACAGAATACATAGGTACCATCCTCTCTGAAGTCTGATCTGATTTGAATTTATACACTCGTTTCAGTTAATTTTAAGTTTTTATATGACACATGAGAGCGATGAGATTTTGGAGACATGTTCTGGTAGAAGCTTGCAGAATTTTGAACGTGGATTAATATATTATGTGTGAGACATTTTTGGAATTTTACATAGGAATACATGCCAGTCAAGATTATAAGTGTTTGTTAGTTAATTTAAAGAATATACCACTAAAGGCACTTAAGAGAATTTATGTAGGCAAATTGAAGCCCTTTCTTTGACATGGTTCTTATATATAAATGAATGAATTGATGTGGGTTGTACAATAAAAGCACTCAAATACAAAAGCAGTCCATTGTACAAAAAAAATATTCATACGTAAAAGCAACCTACATTTTGCTTATTTATGAGATCTTCGAAATCCATGAGCCATGAGTTCCTAATTAATTACTTAGTCTTCCTTCTTCGGAGAGACCACCCATGGGCATCAGCGATCACTTGGTCACTCTCAAACCTGAGGCTAAGTTTCCAAAAGATTCTCCTGACTAAAGTATTATTGTCCAGTCGTCCGATATGAACGAGAAAATATAGTTGTGGGTGTTGTATTTGGTTTTGTGTATAGTTACCTGAAGAACAATTCGCCTAATATTCTATTGCCAGAAGGCCTCTGAACGGCTCGCTGGTAGTATGCGATTATTATTCATATATCGATATAATTTGTGTAAGCCTGTAACTGAGCAGACTTTTCACAGAAAGTTCCTTCTTCCGCATTAAAACCTGTTACGTGAACTATCTCTTCAAACACGATATTCAAGAAATAACACGGCACCTATACGTATATCTTTGCCTAAATCCGGTGCATTTTAAAAATAGTGCAGTGAACTTTTAAAAATAGTCCAGAATACCGCGTAATTAACAAATTTATTTATTAATAAATAATCCCAATAAATGGGTATCTACTTTTTTCACATATTTATAGAACATCAATTAACCAAATTCGTTAACCCAAAGTCTATCATAAGTCATATTGAAATTTGATTTATTTTACAACAATAATTAATTTTCGATTTCACACACTGATTGTTCGAAACTTTTCCAACTGCATAGGGACAAAATTCGCACTTCGAAGAAGTTTCAGAACCAATTTCCTCTTTCAATTTTAACAAAGTTTCCTTACTCGCTTTTCTTTTACAACACTGCATTGAAATCAGTTGTATATATAGTATGTAGATTGAATCAAAGATAAAATAAAACTTTACCTTACTTACATACAACCGCAAGAGAGCGGATATAGGTTCGATTAATAAGATATGCAAGGAGTGACAATAATAGACAAACAATTTACTATTGAATAAATAATATTGGACACAATTATTGGGGGCTTCCTATTTATTCAAGCAAATCAACAGTTCTCCTCTTTGAGTCTTATATCCTTTTTAGTGTTCTTAATAAAAATAATAGAAAATAACAAAACAGAACCGTATAACCTTGAGAACTGAAATATATATGTAGAGTTGTTAGTTACCCTAAAGTAATGAAGGTTATAAATGATAAAAGATATTTTTAGGGAGCAATCTTTAGGGTCTGTAGGTATAATGAAGTGCATGACTGGCTCGCACCTAGAGCTATTTATTTGAAAATCACTCAGATTTTAAATTTAAACAAAATTATTAAAATTTTTTTTTTTTTTTTTTAATAACAACAAATACTTTTTTGAAAATTTCTCAAAACTTTGAGCAACATATCCAAATAAAAATATTTCTTCCTCAATTATTTTATATAAATAATGTTAAAAAAAATACTCAAAAAACGTGGTTGAATATCTTGGCAAATATAGATGATGATGATGATAGATTTTATTCATTCCATTTCATTACAAAAAAAAAAAGAGTTATTAATCTTATCTTCCATGACATGGCTAAAAGCCGTCTGCCAAAGACTATCAACATATTTTTATATTTCATTTAAAAATCTTCCTCCATAATTCTTCTAACCAATTGAACCCGTTTAGTAGTTCCTGGATTTCTTCAGTTGACAGGATGATTTTCTCAAAGCAGGACCCCCTAATAACACGGAAAATCGGACAAACTCCTGTGAAATGCGTGATATTTTCCCTTTGTGACATGTTACACAATAAACATAAAACCGGGAGGTCTACTCTATGTGGCACAAAGTTTATTGGTAATAGCTCTCCCCTTGCGCGAAAAATTGTAGAGATGAATCCTATTTTATTCGAGTCTTTAAAGTAGTTCACCGAGCCAAGGTTGAACTGTAGATGTTCCTATGGGTTGCTCAATATATTTTTTGTCGAAACACATGAATCTAAATGGGACAGGAAGTCATATAGTGTATGCTTCCAACTATCCCGCGCATTCCAGTCTAATTCCAAGTTGTATTCATAACTCTTTGCCAAATTTTGTACCTCTTTATACCACAGACTTCTCGTACTTACTTGGTAACAATCCTTGATAATCGTTTTCCTCCCATCGTGAATGTGCTAAGAATACAACCAATGCTCAATTTGAGTGTCTGTAAGAACAATGAAGCAAGTCCTGTTTCTATTATGAGCATGTAGTTAGGTGCGGCTGTAGGCAATCGAAAGGTCCTTCGTAGATAGAATCTCTGCAGCTTTTCTACTGTATCATACCACATATGACCCCATGTTTGTGTTCCGTAAAAAAGAATTGACTTTGAAACTGCTTCAATACTTGGTATTTTGCACTGCGAGGTATGCTGCGGTTTTGGAAACAGTTTCTCAACGTTGAACTAATTGCACTTTTAGATTGCCGAAGTTTTTCAGCCAAATGCGGTTCCATACTCAAATTACTGGAGATAATAGCTCCAAGGTATTTATATCCACCTTTCCACCCTTGAATGTCTACCCGCACGTCTTCTGAAAATCATCACTTTTGATTTGCTCAAATTTATTTGCAGACTGCACAGCACACTGTAATCGTAAAGTCGATTTATCATGAGTTGCAAGGTCTCTAGAGAACTCGATATGTCATCAGCATACAGAAGAGCTTTAATATGGGTACCCGCATATGAGGGTAATCAATTATATCTTCAATGTAAAGAGCAAATAGTATCGGGCTTGCATTGCAACCCTGTCTAACTCCTACCTCTGTAACGAACCACTCGGACAAACTGGCTCCGTTCCACACAGCTGCTTTTGTGTTGTTGTACAAGTTTCCCATTACCTTGCCAAAGTTATTATATATTCCGCATTGATAAACTTTGTAGAATAGTTTTTGTCGCTCTATGGAATAAAAAACCGCTCTAAAGTCTATAAAAAAGACGTATAGCTTTTGTTTCCGTTCTATGAAAGTCTCTACTATATTTCGCAACCGAAAACCTGCTTGGAATTCCTCCAGATGTCCGTTTTTCTGAACCCAACGCATTAAACGATTTTGTAGAACACTTATTAAAACTTTTGCAAGATACTATAGTAATTAGATGGGTCGGACGAGTCGCCAGATACAAGTATATTATTGAAGACTAATGTTAGGGTAGTTATGAATTCTACGGTGCTGTTTTTGTAGAATTCTGCGGGGATTCTATCGAACCCGGTAGCTTTAGAATCTTTGAATCGGGTTAGAGCTTCTTTAATTTCCTCATTGAAGATTGGGCTATCTAATGTATGATTAACAAAGCGTGGTTTTGCATACAGAAAGGGACTTCCATTCAAAGTGACTTTTTAGGATTTGAGCAGTGAGCTGGTTACTGATTTTTGGAGAGATGCCGTTAAGTTTCCTCGCTGATTTCCAGAAATCTGCTGAATTTCAGCAGTTCGGAAGTTTCCTAGCCTCGTTTTCAAAATATTCTGAACTTTTCAGCCGGCATAGTAGTATATCTTGGCAAATATAGGTACTCGTATTAAGCCATAAAACACATATGAAAACCATTTCCGTGCACCGCTCCGGTCCTCTACTAAAATTAGCGAATTCGGTTATTCTTTCTGTGTATTTTTTTGGGATTTTATACCTCTACTATTTTCGCGTGATTTATTTAATATTATTTCAATATTTTGTTTGAAAATGTATGTGTAATATTTTTTTATACGCATTTGCAAAAAAACTTGATTCCATTCTGTACTTTTGTCCGTCTTCTACATTTTGAGCATAATTATACATAAATGCAGAATGTTTGTGTTCAGAGTGTATGTAAAATGGTCGCATTATGGTTACGATTATCTGATTTCATACATATTATACATGAACTACACCGTGAATTAGTCGCTCAGACACTTAAAGGTCCCTTGCAATTGACCTCATCGACATTCCATACGATGTTGCTCTTGTTGGACAAGTCACAGGCTTTTCTTGCTGTCCGAATTTGTTGAATAGTTTTATGCTTCAAAAGAAGTGTGCTTCAAAATCTCCGATTCAACGCGAACTTATGAACAAACAATTAGGCGACTTTCAAAAAATGCGATATTTCGAGATCACTGTGGTATTCATGCACATTTGCCAAGAATCACGGCGTGTTTTTAGGTATTTTTCTAACATTCTACCCGGGAAAAACTTAAACATCTGCAAACAATGAGATCAACACTATGACTGAACAAAGACATGTCCTCAAATAGCCTCCGCTCTCCATACTCGAATATGGAAGAAATTCCATAGAAAATGTACGAACAAAATGTGAATCCACTTTCCGCGTACGTAAAATAGTGAAAAATTTCCCGAAAGCCAGTGGAAAAAGTCCTAAAATACTCGTATATATTTTTGCATTGTCTAAATAAAGTTGGAAATTTAATCACTAAGTCGGAGCAGCTTTGAAAGCGAATAAAAATTCTCTGAAATATTCAAAAGAGAAAATGTAAATATCTACCTGGGAAGATACCTTTATATTCCTCAATTCAACTTTTCCTAAATTTATCTGTAATTTAATCCTAAAATGCTAAAGCCCTGGTTTATGCAGATAAAAGCCCAAGTAAGTTAGTGGAAAGTCTATAAACTGCTCCGTAAAGAAGATTTTTATCAGAAGGTATACTTTTTAGAACTCCTTCAATCTACTTTCAATCTACTTTAAAAACACAATAGACACATAAAGCAGTCAACTAACCATCAACCCATCCAGAACATCTACCAATAAATCAACCAATCAATCGACCACCAAACTAATTCATAAACCAAACAACAATCCCATCAAACAGAATCTAAAAATACCAAATTTTTCCTTAACTAGTCAACCAACGAACCAATAATGCAGCCAACCCATACATTAATGAAACAAACAGTGATGCGAATAATATTTTTGGTATCAGGGCTACATTAAGTTAAAATCGGGTCTAGATTATACTAAAAAGGCTTAAATTTTGATTTTTAATAAATTACATTTCAAAATTAATAAACATTCCTTTCCACTTAAACTATCCCTATCACCTAGATGGATAATAGGAAGGTAGGAGTGGCTGAAACAGCATCCCATGCTGAAACATAATTAGAGTCTTAGGGTCATTTTAATGCCACAACTCACGTGACCAGATGATGAATTATAGAGATGAGAAGGTTAGCGTAAACCTTTTAAAATCCACCTTGTGGCATTAAGAAAGCTGATAACTTCCCAAATGCTTTTCTCGGTAATCTAGTTTGGGTTGTCAAAGAAAGGTTTCCCTAGTATGCGCTGTTGATAAATAGTCGAACCATTCTTAAAATTTTCAAATTAATGATATATAAAGTTATATGATATATATAGTTGTGTTTAGTGATGCAACTTTTTTCAACGGGCTTCTTGCCTTCTGAAAGTTATTAAGAATTCCTAAAGAAGAATTTTGCGCTGAATACAGAAGAAAAGCACTATACTTTTCTGAAGACAAAATGTGTGTTGCCCAAAACGTAAAATTTTACTCCAAACGATATCAAATTAACTAAAAGAAATTAATACAATTTTTTTTTGCTTCTTACTTTTTTGTTATTACTTAAAACCTCAAAACAATCATAGGCTGGATTGGGGCTAAAAATACCTAAAAAGGGCTAAATTACCCATCCGGCAAATTCTAATTTTTTACGGATAAATCAACTGAACTGAGGCTAAACCTAGCCCTTTGAGGGCTAAGTTGGCATCCCTGTAAACAACCGATCAACCAACATTTTTATAATACAAATTCCATTTCAAAAACACTATCTACATCCATTCTTACATTCTTTCGATGAATAACCGAAAATCTTCATAGGAAAAGGATTTTTTTCAAATAAAACATAAGAGTACCTCTGAATAAAAGAGATAAAAAATATATTTAATCAAAAGGCCAAAGAATATGTCAAAGAAATAAATTCGTACCATTTATGTCTTCGTAATATTTTTCCCTTAGCAATTTCGCTTCATAAATAAATGCTTTAAACTATTTTTGTGATTATTTGCAAAACTTTTCAGTGAGTAATCCTAATTTTTATTCCAAAAAAAAAAACAATTTCTTCCAATAAATTTGTGATATTATCCCTTCGATTAGTTTCGTGTAGGTTTTTATAATACACAAATTCTTAAATATGGTTGGAAAAAGAAAAGTATTTATCTAATCTTTCCGTAGGAGAAAGAGTTGTCCATATGTATATACAGGGTCTTCCAATACGGACTTCCGAACTTTGACAGATGTTAGCGACCATACTGTTGAAGCTATATCTGTCAAATTGGCTGTCATTTATTCGTCTGTTTTGCCAAATCACCATGGATGAATATAGCGTTCAACAACACGTGCAAATAATAAAATTGTTTTATGAAAAAGAGGTGTTCTTGTAGGGTTTTCTGAAGTCACAGGTAAATGCGAATAAGCAAAAAAACACAGCGGCCCTCAAAGCCAACATAACCTATGCCATCGGTCAAATTCAGCCTAATTTATGTGCCAGAGTCATGCAAAAAGCCACGGCAGATATTTGAATGATTTTACATTCCATACATAATGGCATCGATAGGCCTTTCAAACGAATAAAAAATTTCGATGATATCTCATACACACTTTGTTTTATTTAAATTTAAAGATAGGTAGCGCTTAATGAAAGACCCTTTACAAAGATGCCTGTTGAGAAAAACAAATGCTCTATAAAAAGTCTACAGAGTTTTTCATTTTCAAAAATCTTGATAAATAATTAAATACGAATAATACCATAGGTACACCGCTTGTCCTTACATAGGAAAAGGTTGCAATTCATCAGTAAAGAATTTTATGATATCTTATCCTTCTTTGTTATAAAATCATAGCATTCAGTGTTTCAGTTTTTGTTCAGATGTAATGGAAAACGTCAAACCCAGCTTAAACCTGTGTGACACTACATTAATTTCTCATTTTTTGCTTTCAAAATTAAACTGGATTAGTAAAAAAAATGTTAAAGACAAACTCACAATAGGTGTAAAATTACTTCCAAGCTGTAGTTTAAATAGTTAGCTTTTTACAGGCAAAAGCTTGGATAATAGTTTAAATAGTCCGGTCCTCAAGAAAAGAGACCCTACAGAGGTCTTAGTCTTCCCAACATCGCTTATAAGATTCTATCTGCAATATTATGTGAGCATCTTAAACCTTTTGTCGACAATCTGATGTCCATATAAGCGTAGTCACGAAAGTCCACCATAGATCAAGTATTCACATTGCCGCAGATCTTGAAGGAGCTCCAAATTGATACTCACCACCTTTACAACTCTTTTAAAGTTGCTTAAGATAGCGTTTATAAGGACGAGCTTGTTTAACATCATGCTTGAAAAGATTGCAAAAAAATTACTTGTATCAAGCTAACATCAGGGATACGATTTTTCAAAATTCTGTACAACCGCTCGCGTACGTCTATGATATTGACATAACACAGAGAGTGTTGTCAGTGGTGCTTTCGTGAGTATTGAAACAGAAGTGTCAAAAATGGGCTTAGTGGTTAACGATGGCAAAACAATATGCTGTCGTCAAAAAAGGACCAGTCAACATCGGCGACTTGGAAAGAACGTCACAATGACAGCTACAACTTTGAGGTAGTTAGGAATTTTGTCTACCTAAGCTCCACTGTAAATTCAAAAAAATTATACCAGCGCAGAGATTAAGCGAAGAATTACTCTTGGTGGTTGTTTTGAACGACCATTGGTTGTCTTGAAAGAAAACTCATTCGAGTGATTTTGGTTCCGTTTGAGATCGACCTAGTAAGAAGAATTCGAATTCATCGCCTGAGATGGCTGGGGCATGTAGGGCGAATGGACACCAACCCTCCCAGCGGGACCACTTGTTAAACAAAGACCTCACATAAGATAGTGCATACAAGTGGAAAGGGATCTTAACCAACTGCGTAAACAAAACTGGAGGTGGGTAGCTCAAGATCGAGACGCTTGTCTCCACCATTGAAAGAATGTTTGAACTTGGAGCGCACGCTAGCTTTATTTTGCTACAAATTCTATTGATATCTTTCACGCAAAAATGTATCTGTTTCTTTTATGCGCAGGTGACGTTTACGTACTTTCTAATGCACGAACAAATTAGAAATAAATATATGAGCTTAACTGAAGTACAATTCATCTAATTTTAAGGGAGAATCTGAGTAAGTATTCAATGTTAATGCAAACGACCATGTCTGGAGAGTCCAGATCATTGTAGTATCATAATGGTCCTACTTCTGGTATGATCAGCAACGATTTTTAATTCGAGTAGTATGAGAGAGCGCATTGTACCAAAATGTTCGTTTATTATTTTTATAGTGAGATTAACTCCACTTTTATTTCTCTGCAGTAGCACCGTTGGACCAAATAACCTAAAGTAGTAACCCAGGCTACATCGCTTCGTCTGATCCACAAGAAAAGAGACCACCGACATATGTCGTATATATTATATACACATTGTTTACACAGTTTTGATTTTGTTTTTTTTATTATTATAACGGGTGGTTAAATTTTAAGGGCCGATGTTGAATGTGAACCACACCTAAACGTCAAGTTTTTTTCTGCATTTCATTTGACATTTCTCAATTTCAGACTAACTCAATTTGAACCATGGAAAGATACACAATCGAGCAACGCGTTAAAGTTATTCAGGCTTATTATAAAAATGGGTGTTCAAATCAAAATGCATATCGTGCATTCCGTGATTCTTTCGGTCAATTTAATCGTCCAAATGTGCGTACAATCGGAAAAATCGTGCAAAAATTTGTGCAAACCGGGTCTGTAGGAGATGTGAAAACACCAGTGCATGCTCGTACAGCTCGTACTGCAGAAAATATTGCTGCTGTTCGCGATAGTGTGGCTGAAGAGCCGTCCACCTCAACTCGTCGTCGTGCCCAACAATTGCGCCTCTCACGCTCGTCGTTGATGAACATTATGCATAAATACTTGCATTTACGCGCTTACAAGGTGCAATTGACTCAAGAACTAAAGCCTCTTGACCATTTCAAGCGTCGTCAATGGTCACAATGGTGGCAAGAAATGGCAACAGTGGATGATCAATTTTCGAAGAAAATCATCTTCAGTGATGAGGCACATTTTCACCTCAGTGGATTCGTCAATAAGCAGAATTGCCGCATTTGGGCGAATGATAATCCAAGAGTGATTGTCGAAAAACCAATGCACCCACAAAGAGTGACTGTTTGGTGCGGTTTATGGGCTGGCGGCATCATCGGGCCGTATTTTTTCCAAAATGAGGCCGGTCAGGCAGTTACTGTGAATGGTGTTCGCTATCGTGAGATGATAACGAACTTTTTATGGCCCGAATTGGAAGATATGGATGTGGACGATATATGGTTTCAACAGGATGGTGCCACTTGCCACACAGCTAACGAAACAATGGCTCTTTTGCGCGACAAATTCAATGGCCGTGTTATCTCACGTGGTGGCGATGTCAATTGGCCGCCAAGATCATGTGATTTGACACCGTTGAACTTCTTTCTTTGGGGTTATTTGAAAGAAAAGGTGTACGTCGATAAGCCAGCAGCAATTCAAGAGCTAAAGGATGAGATAATTCGGCACATTAACGGCATAGAACCTCAAATATGCCTCAGCGTCATCGAAAATTTGGACCATCGGATGGAGGTGTGCCGCCGAGGTCGCGACGGCCATTTGGCCGATATTTTGTTCCATACATAATTGAACCATACCAATATTATCATAATAAAAAGAAATGACAGTAATTTCCTAAATAATTTGTGTTTTATTCAAAATCAACATCGGCCCTTTAAACTTAACCACCCTTTATATAGACATATGGCCTTTGTATTTGGCGCAGGCGAGGCGAAGTCTTATCTTATGGATCAAAAAATTGTTACTGAAGTACATACTTTCAACTAACCAATTCTTAAAGAAAGTGTGGTGAATGAAAGTCTTTACAATATGTTGACTTTCAGAAAAAGGCGCATAGATAAGAAGGCAAATTGTAGAAATGAGACTCGGCTTGACCGTTTTTTTTTTTTTTTTTAGTCCAACAAATCGGTACTAGCCCCAATTTTTCTGACGACTAAAATGTTGAGCATTGTGTTACTCATTTATATAAGATGACAATTTAATTGCAGAGATTGCTTTGCTGATGAAAACAAATACACGACGTTCTCTAACACACATTTAATTAACTGATTGAAGTTTATAAGTCCTCGTGTCAAACCCCAATGTTTGTTCCAAAGTAACCTCTTTCGAAGCGCACGCAATATAACGACTAAAATTTATTTCAAACCATCAATATTATCGACTCTTTTGTGGAATATAAATCGAGTGATGCTGACATATTATCAACCTCATTGGCATTTAAGGTTCCATGGCCAAACTTGTTCGTTACATCGCAAATGGGTGATGAAACGAAAACAACTTTCACATTTTAATCGTAGGCCAAAGTCATATACCATGCACACGCGAGGAGACCTTGCTCGTTTTTTTTTTTTTTTTTTTTTTTTTTTTCTTCTTTTTGTGCTTCCTTTTGTTGGAGCAATCATTTTATATCCTGTTTTTGCGGAAACCGAAGAAACTGCTGCTACAGCTCTGTGGGTGAGTATGTGCGTTCCTGAAAACAAAGTCCATAAATCAGGAATAAATAAATCACACAACTACAACAATGGGAGCGGGAAGAGGAGAACGAGTACTTACTACATTCAACGATACGATAAAAACAGGACATAAACTTTTTGAAGATTTGTTTTAACGCTTATAAACTCCTTTCAAAGGAACGACAACTGCGGTGGTGGACGGTGCGCGGGGTTGTGCGGTACTACTGCTGCCCAACAAACTGGTATTAGGTGTTGCTGAAAGACAATGTGACCCGGGATATATAACCCTGGATGAAATGAAACTTTTATTCGAGGGTTTTTCAAATTTTTTTGTTTCTCTGTTTTTTTTTCTGGCTGCTTGAGAAAAATCCCTTCTCCTCGATTTGTTCTCGAGAATCTTTGTGGTGAACTGCAAAGGATAACAGCAGAGACAGGAAGTAAAATAAAAAATAAAATAAAAATACAACAAAGAAAAGAATGAACAAATTATTGTAACAGCATCTGGCCCTGAAAGGATTTCGAGAAATTTTTGAAGCATTGCTGAGTGCCTGGACTTTTAAAGCGATGTCCTCCCATGAACTTTGAATTGATCCTAAATCATCCTGTCTTCGGTTTCATACACCCATTGAACTTACGATGCGGAAACTTTTCTTCTGTCTCTTGGTGTTCTTAAAATATTTAAAAGTAATTTTTATTTTCGATTAAGCTCCGCATAGGCAGGATACTCCAAGCGATTAAGGAACAGCCCCATGCCACCCACTCGGTTGATGTGTAGTGATATATGCGTTCTTCCGGGTGATGGTGTGGCTTCGTCCAACCGTTTCTCTCGATTTTCGGTTAAAACAAACAATTTATGGCTGACCGTTGAGCAGAGTTTAGCTCGCCTCAATCGTGAAAAAGAACGCTCACAAAAGTTCAGCCTTAAAAAAATAAATAACCGAAGTAAAGCGAATGGAGCAACGTTTTGCTCTTTTACTAGGCCGAAGGATTCATCTTCTGGGCGGCAAGTAAATTAGATTTAAGATTTATGATGCTGTGCATAGATTTAGTGTTAAAGAGGAGATTTGCCGTTGAACTGGCGGCAGTCGGAATACTTTAAATTACTTTTGGTTAGTAAACTGTGATTGTTTTATTTACTTTCGTCTTGTTGATTTTGGAAAAGAATGGATTTGTTACTTTCATCCAAAACCAAGCATAAATCATTCGGCTTATAATTAAATTGAACAAGCAGCTCTGGGATGGATGGATATTGCTAAATTAGTGAAAATCTTGTTCGTAGATTTATTTTTTATTCGGCGTGGTCGCTCCACGAGAAGCACGTACTTACACTTTTATATGATTAATGGTGGCCTGCCCGTAAGTAAAAGTAAGTAGAAGGGATAACATAATTTGAAATGCTTTCTAAGAAACAGATGACATGAGTTTAGGGTGTAAAGAAGATCTTTTGACAACTTTTTATAGATTTTATTGTGTTCTTATTGTACCCGGTTGTTGTTTATCTTGGGGTAAGGTGGGACTTAACGAAACTTCGGAGCAATACGGGAAATCTGGCAATATTATTGGTAAGTTCACTTTCGTTTTGAAGTTTTTAACAATTGTCTCCGATTTCAGGTTCAAAAAAATGAATGCCACCAATAACCAAATGTACGATATGAGTATTTTTCGCCATTTTGAATTAGTCATGGTGCTCGTAACATGTCACTTCGATTGAAAAGAAGCCACTTCCTTGAGAACACAGAAATTTGAGGAAGTAGAGGAGCCATTGCTGGGTGACTTGGGTTGATTTAACACTGTGAAAACAGGTCAATATGAAAATAAATTGAGAAACTTTGGAACACGTAGTTTTAACCATGTGCATGCCTGTAATAGACACAAGGATAGTAACAGGACGTTGAAATTTGAATTAAAAAAGGAAGTTAGGATGTGGATGGGATGTTAGAATGGGATAAAACTGGACAAGAGAAGAGTAATGTGCGAGGAACACAGCATGGCCAAGTTCGCCGAATGGGGGAATTCTTGTCCCCGTAACACAATTGCACCTACTATAAAAAAAACTTACATACATCGTGCCAAGATTACTTACTATTTTTGTCGATCAAATTCAGATGGACTTTCACCACACTGAGAGCGCTGTTGATATTAGTGCTGTGTGACTTTTGCCCTCCCAAACATGAAGTTCAGCGGACATTGTTAAAACTTCCCGATAATGTGGATGTTGCTGCAGGTTTACCGAAAGAGTTTTGGCCACCTTACCACACCTATGAAAACTTTGTTTTAGCAAGTCATTAAGTTCTAACGAACTTACATACGATCAAGACAAGTCAAACAATATTGCAATCACCTGCAGGCGTGATTCACAATTTATTCCCGATGTTATCTTTATAAGTGTACTGACTTATGTACACAAACAAAAATTTGGTATGTCAAATTACAGCTGTTTTACTACTGAAAAAATATAGTTTAATCGATATTAAGGCTTTAAAGTTACTAAAGAAAATCTGTATTTGAAGAAAAACTATTATAAAAAACACTTTCACGTGAAGTATATAAATTTGGTTGGTTGTATCTGAAGCATGTACTAACAATATCACAAAATATTGAAGGACAAGGAATTAAGAAATAAACAAACAAAATAAATAGACAGAAAAAGTCAATTAATATTAAAATAAATAAGTAAATGAATGTATTAATAAATAAAGAGATAACTAAAGAAATATTTTAAATAAATTACTAAATTAGTAATAAGTAAGTAGCCACATGGAAAAGTCGACTTAAATTTCAATGCATTATCTGCAACAATTACAAAGTTATGAGGAGATGAGTGCCAGTACAAATCGAATATTTGCACAATAATGAAAATTGAATTTTCAATAGTTTCACATTTGAAGGACTCCGACTCTTCTTTATAGATATGAGGTATCGAATCTGAATAAACTTATTTCCCAAAAAAATTGCAAGTTCGCAATAAAAATTAAAACAGAAAACTTAATACTCTAGAAAAAGAAACGCTAAGTCCTTTTGGAACATTATGAAGGTAATAAGCAAAAAACAACAAGTATCGTTCATAAAACATTCTGTTAACAACTACTTTTTCGGATGTTGAAGCAAATGCTCTTGCTTTGAACTATGCGAACAATCACATCATTGCAAGAAAGTGATACAGTAACTGAAAATATTTTAAATGCTACAGTTCAGATGTATTTTTCGAATAGTGTTTATCAAACAGCTTTAATAAATTTTGTTTCAGACGAAAATATTCAACACATAGTTAATGACTTAAAAACAGGATAAATTGATTGTCTTCGAAACATTGTATATCAAGCATTTGCCCAAGTCTGGAATAAAATAATCAACATTTCTTATCAATGCCTGAAATACTGCTTGGAAATGGAGTACTTTCCTGATGCTTGGAAGTTAGCCAAAATTGTTCCGGTTAGTTTGCTAAGTAGCCTCAGCAAAATATTTGAAAAAGTTCTTAAGAAACAAATTCTCAAACATTTTTGTGATAACAATATATACAGCATTTTGGCTTCAGACAATATCATAATACTTCGCATCAAATGTTAAGAATTTGGAGCCATGTGGAAACAAGTCGCTCTGTATGTAAATTTGGAATTGTGCTATTAGACAAAGGCATTCTATATTGTTTGGCATAATGGCCTCCTTTTCAAAATGATTAACTTTAATTTTCCATCCTATATTTGTAAAATATTCCAAAGTTTTCTATCTAGTCATCATTTTAAAATTCATGTCAATAGTGGTGTCACAGATGTAATAAATGTCAGTTCGAGTGTCTCCCAAGGGTGTATTATGGGTCCTATTTTATATAACCCTTTCACTTCTGATTTCTCCGATTTGCACAATTATGATGCAGTCATTTTTGCTGATGATATTGCAATATTTTCATCGCATGAGTCCACTCTCAATATTGAAAGTAATCTACAAAATACGATGGAAGTTTTACAAAAATATTTTTCAAAGTGGAAGGAAAAAATCCAAGCTATCTTTTTCACTAGAAAAAGAAAGCGTTGCTTTCTGCGCTCCACCCAATTACAGAATAATGTAGTAAGTATCACTTGAGAGCCCGGTCTCAGGTATCTATGGGTTTATCTAGACTCGAAATTAATACTTAGGAACATATTAAAAAATAAATAAATATTTGGCGCAACAGTGCTTTAAGTACCAGGGCTTAGCTTCTCGCATTAGCCCTGTGCGTTATATTTTTCACACGAATGGAACGAACCAACAGTTTAGTGCCGTATCCGAAAGGCAATTTATTTTGAGAAGCTTTTTCGTGACAACAATACTCTCGGATGTTTGTCAGACGTTCGCGAGAGGTGGGATCGTGAAAAAACTTTTTGGTGTTTTCTGGGATTCGAACTTGGAACCTCTTGCGTAGTGATCCGACACACTAACCACTATGCCACGACGCCCACTAGGAACATATTAGTAGAACAAAAAAGAATGTAGGACTTGCCATCAAAATGTTGTACCCATTCACCAATAGAAAACCATTGCTTTCAACATAAAACAAAGCCATAATTTACAAAGTAATTTTTATGCTGTTCTTTTATATGGGTGCCAAGAGGTTCTCAAAGAATTACCTAGGAAAGCGGTTATTAAACTTTTGTATATTATAAACGCTGCTCTTAGACTAAAGTATGTTCCAAGTCAGTGGAAAATCGCTGAAGTTATAATGGTTCCAAAACCCGTTTCTGCCGATTATATCCAAAGTCTTCGAAAGGATATTGCTCAGTCAGTTATACCCTGTTATAGAAGAAAAACATCTTATTCCTGATAATCAGTTCAAATTTAGATGCAAGCATTCTACAATTGATCAAGTACATAGAATAACCGATGTAATTGAAAAATAAAATTTGTTCAAGTGTATTTCTAGACGCTTCTCAAGCTGTTAAGGTGTGGCACGAATGATTGAAGTTCATATTGCGACAAGTTTTGCCAAAATATTTATATGTCATTTTGGAGTCATATCTCGCGATATACTCTTCCGTATCAAACACGGTATCGATTATTTAAAATCTAAAGAAATAGCGGCTGGGGTACCGCACGAAAGTGTTCTAGGTCCGCTTTTGTATCTGTTGAATACTCGTTATATACCGCAAGAAAAAGTATCAAAAAAAGCAATTACAATATTTTACAAACTTTTGAAAATAAAGTGCTAAGAGGAATTGTCAGCGCACCGTGGTACATAAGAAACAACGATATCCGTAGAGATCTCGGAATTGCCACTGTGGAAGACAAAATTAAAAAGTTTGCGCGAAAACATAAAAACCGATTAGAAGGACACGTAAACAATGCAGTTCTACAAATTCTAGATTAGGGAAATTTATTGCGTCGTCTACAAGGAATGAAGCTATTCAACCTAACTCGATAAATCACAACCGCGTTAAATTTGCGGAACAAACAGGAACTTTCGATGAAAGAAAACTGCCAAACGTTTTAATTTTGTTATATGAAAACTGCTTGCTAAGTCAATTTAGTTGCAATAAGAAAGAAATATTTTGAAGAGAGGTTTTCACACTACTATGAGCACGCGTTTTACAGTGCTCATATATAATAAAATGTATTTATTATTTTTTTCACTTTTATGGAAGGTTTTTTTCGTATTTTCCTTCTATTTTTTTATAATTTTTATAATTTTGTAATTTTCTTAAGTAATTCATATAATTTGTAAACAATATTTCAGATAACATTATCAAATCACTGTATTGTAAAATGTGCGGTATCAAACTCAATGTCAATTATTGTAGGAAATAAATATCCATCTATCTATCTATCGGGTGAAAGTTTATTGACTAAAGTTATTTCAATAATTTCACATTTTCTAAAAAAAACTTTACATTTAGAATGTCAATTTCACTTTCCACTTGAAGGACTCTGACTTTTCCATGCAATGTCAATACTGAGAAAAGCAAAGGTAGTCGTAAGATAAATTTCAAAATTTTGTTTGAAATTTTTTTATATGAATACATGTACAATTCCCCCCCAAACATAATTTTTTTATAAATCTCAACTTTTTTTTGTGTGCAAGTATTAATTCCGATTTTTGATATTTCACAATTTAATTCAATCTAGTTACTCCTTTGAAGACATTTTAATATTATGTAGAAAATTTTTGTTGAATAAAATTTGCCTGTCAAAACTACAACTATTGACACACTATCGACTACAGTGTCTAACACCCTTAGAAATAATTTTCTCGCGACTTGTGAAATACATTTCTTGAGCATTCGGCTTCCTGATGTCGGACAATAATGAAAGGTAGCTTCAATCTTTCCAAGAAAAATGTTTAATAATTGAAAGAAACTACATTACAATCGACTCAGATGTTCTCTAGTTATATGGGACGAAAGCAAGTAAAGTGTTTATTTTAGCTATCAAGTAATCTTAGGTATATGCTCTCGGGAATTTTTTGTGGGTCTTATTGAACTCCAAAAGTCTCTCGTACACTCTTTAATAAACCCTTCATAGCTTGATCGGACCGTCACTTCGAATTTAATGCACTGCACGGAGCACATACATATAGTTTCATGGCCTAGCGTGTTGATAACGGATGGAATTGGCATATAGCCTAATAGGTGGTCAGAAAATGTTCCACTACAGTGAAGTACTGGGTTCAGTAGTTCTTGAGTTATATACGGTCACGCAGCCATTCAGACAGAGAAACATTTCCAATTTTATTAGAGAAATAAATATAAAATAATAAAACTATTTCTAGTTTTTCGCTGCGATTCGTGCTGTGTGACACACGGAAGTGAGGGGCCTATAGTTTTATTCCGCTTTTGCCGAAATTTTGTTCAACCATGACAATCTATTGATATTTTGGTATATAGAGTAAATAATTTCAATATTAAAATCAAATCAAAATAGTTTTTGAGTCTCTCTGAATTTAGGAAAAACTTTCAGTGAAAACGAAATCAAAATATTTGCTCCTCGTAAAATGGCAGACCATTCCGATAATTTTTCGTATTCCTATTCCGAGCCGAGGCTGTTGACTCTAGTTATACCGAAGAATTACAAATCAGAGGAAGATGAATCTAGGCCATAATATACACATTCTCTTTCTAAACATTTTCAAAAAATATCCCTTAAATAAGCCCCGCTTTATTTAATATTGCATTAACTTTGTATTAAATATTTACACAAGTTAATTCAATCGTCAAGTTAACGAGGTCCTTCCGCGACCGTTTAAAAAAATACAATTTTAAGGAACCTCCAACCGGTTCCAATAAAACAAATTCTGATTTATTCTGGAGCCAACTGCTCAATTCCAGCGTACAAAATAGACTGCTTAATCATACTTCACAATCTCTTACCTAAACCTAAGAATGCTGAGTTGCATATAATTATTCTTAAACCTAAACTCAAGGGCTGCATTTCCCACGCAGACCCAGAAGTGTGCAAATTGATATCTACAGCGAATGCTAGTGTAACTGGATTGCGTTGCTTGCCTTCGCCAGCCGATCATGTTAACTGTCATTATAAATAATTGCAAAAGTTTTGATCAGTATTCTAAAAACTACGAAAAGAATTCTTACCTAACCTAGAGTTATCTAAATTGTTTTAATTTTCTACATTGCAATTGCATGAAACAGTAAGTTACAATATGAAGAAACAGTAACATTTTAACAAGCAGAAACTACTGATATTGTGCAAATTATTATGGAATGCTCTGTGCCAATAGCATGCATATTCATTCTCAGTGAAATTGAAATTCGGGTTCAATTCGAATCAGAGGTGATTATAGAGGAACCCGAAAACGAATATAGCATTTTCTGTTACAGAAGAATTTGAAATTTGAGGTGGTGTTCGTGTCCAGCAAGTCCAGCAATTCTTTATTGATTCATGACCAAATGCTTAAAATAACCACGATGACCACTTTAAAAATCCTTTTAATTTGCAACCTGTTATCGTGTCCAGGAAATCTATCAAGTCTTTTATGGCAACGGGGTCGCTTAATTGTTACACATTTTGCATGTTTTGCATTACCGAACCACCCACAGTGACCACATACAAAAACGAATATTCCAAACCAAGGTTTGAAATTTACCTCTGGTAAATTAAATTTATTTAATTGTCTCTGAGCTACAAACACTCCATATTTACTCGAACAATTTTAGAACAAAAGCCAAAAGCTTTCCGATCTATCCAGCCAGTGCAGTTAATCTATACACCCGGCGAACTGTGCTCCGTTGATTTAATACGCTCTACGGTTATGCCCACAATGGTAACGCTATATTGTTATAGCACTTTATTAATTGCTTGGCCTATGTGACAAAGGATTACGTTTTCAATTTTGAAAATCGAAATTATTTTCCAAAAACCACACCCAGGGTACACGATGCGGTTCACGGCCCTTTTGTGCTTGTGCTATGCTAATTCGATACTTGGTATGGTTGTTGCTCTCCTCGCTCCTGATGCGGCTCCTGGTTTTATTTATATTCAAAAATGATATATATATATAAACCGCTCCAACATAATGTAATTCATATAAAATCTTTTGACAACACTGCTCTTTGGCCCCCAGGATCCGCTACCGGTTTTGAGCTCAATCCCAAAATATTCAAATGCCACCAACCCTACTGACTGCGTAGACTGCATGGGGCGTTCTCTTCTAGTCGACGTCTAATTCGAAATCAATTTCCATTTTAATTATAAATTCCCTTTTTTGCCCAACGAGAACGTTTAATTTAAATGAAATTTTCAAGTGGAAAAACGTTTGTGACTTGCTTTCCTCTAATTTTTTTTTTTCTGCTGCTTTTCGTTTTCTTCCTTTTATTGTGCGTTAGAGAAAAGCATTTACTTGTTCCTGGACTCTGGTAGTGACAAATTGACAAGGTCAACCACAAAATTCAAATTCGCCAGGACCAAGGAGGAAAGTGGTAGAAAAAAAGATTAATAATAATCATAAAAAAAACGGCACTAAAATTCGAGGTGGTCTGGGACTATCACAGAGAAATAATATTCTCAATGCGAGGAGGGTTGCTTTCAGCGGAAAACTTACGACGACACACAAAAGTAATTTACATTTACATTGGAGTTTTGGGATGTTAGTTGAAGTTGAAGACCAGAGATAGCAATCCTCTTCCGCTTAAACGAGGTGACTCTGTTGTGGAAGCCAAGCCAGTTGCTTTTAATTTTGATGAATTGCGCCCCCAAAAAAAAAAAAAAATTAATTTCATTGGGCCAACCAAATGAATGAGCATAATGGTGGTGGTCGACGGTGTGAGCCGGTTGACTGGCCTACCTTTTGATTATTTTAATGAGAGCATCCCTCCAGGTTAATTTCATTTAATTTTGCATTTTTTTGTTCTATTTTCTAAGTAGCGGTCTGTGCTGTGTAATAAGAAAACAATGGTGCCATTCAGATGTGGAGATGCGGGTGGTGAATGACGGAAGTTCCAGGGTATCCCAGGAAAAACTTGGCATCCAATGATGATGGAGGTTGCAGCCCTTTTCTTTTTGTGTTGGCTTAATATTTTGAGATTTTAATGAATTAGTTTGCCGCCACACAGCTAAACTACTATTCTTCTGGTATTACTTGAGCTTATCTGTGTTGCTTTGTAGTGGATTTGGGCGGAAACAATTATCGGCAGTTTACTTGAAGAAGTAATTATTTCAGCTGAACCTTTTGAACTTCCTTTTGTTAGGTTATGTTGAAATTCACGCTGATGTTGATTGTTTCTCTTGAAGAAGGATGGCTTTGGGTGACAATGAATTTAATACGTTTATATATACAACCGTATGTGTGTATAAAGTTGGCTATAAATTTATCTTAATTATTGTACCTAAATTGTAACTAATCGTATAGTGAATCACACTTAATTAAAATTTAAAAAATATTAGCTTCATTTGGATGAATCGTTCAACTGATGAAAGAGGATTTGATAGTCTACTTTTCATTTTTTGATTTATGTGGTTCTTCTATCCCGTGTCTGAGTAAAACACAGGTTTACTCTTCGTTGTCTCGTTTATTACTATTGCAAATGATTAAGATAATTACAGTCGTTCACAATTGGACAGTTATGCCCGTCGGTAATGAGAACTATAATACATTTGTCGATTATAATTTATGCATACTCGTACATATCATCCCTTCCCCATAAAAATTATTATACTGTAGATAGATATAGAATAGTTACAGATACCTTATTATTGGTACTAGTGTTTAATATTTTAATAATATATATTGAAATTTTCATTACAAAATAGACGGTGCTGTTTTGCGGCCCTCTCTGACAGTCTTTGGACTACAGGATAAATACTTGCTTTGTTTTGTGTTTGAAATTAAAAATTAGGGAATATGACGTATTAATATATTAATTAGAAAAGTGTCTGCTTCATAGACTTCGAGCTTTTACTTAACAGTAACTTTGTTAGTGCATACGTTGCTGTTCGGACTGCGTTTTCTGCAAAACCATTGGACTCCGGATGATAAGATGGTCAATTAATGAATTGAATATGGTTCTTCTCGCACAATTTACTAAAAACCATTGCATTTAATCGTGGTCCATTATCGGTAACAATTTTTGTTGAGAGTCTGAAGATAATAAATGCAGAAAGAAGCTACATTATCAACTGAATTTGCATCGGTTTTCTTTATACTTTCAATATCTATCTATTTGGAATACCCGTCAACTAAAATTATATATGTTTGGACATTGAGATGAATAAAATTCCAGTTCCCTCTCAAATGGATATTTAGGTTGCCTGTACTGCAGTTTGTGGTTTTGAATATTCCTCGCATGATTTCACATTCACTTCAAAAACTGTCCATTCATGATAACTGTGTTTATAAAACTGGCATCAGAACTGAGTCATCGGTAACCGATATGTATATATTTCAGCATATGTAACTTTCGAACCTTAACTAAGTGCATTCTTAAAAATACTGACCATCTTTGCAGATAGCCGCAGCTACAGCAGATGTTCCTTTCGTCGGATTGAACATTTTTTTGATGGGTTTAAGTTCGCTAATAATAGTGAATAGTCAGCTGCGCTGACAGTGAAAATAAGACAGGGTGTTTAACTCCATCGATAACATTCGCTAAAATAGCTCCCGCCCCATAATAAATATAGAATAATAAGTTTTTTATTATCAAAATGTATGAGGAGATCATTAGTGATTACTTTTCTTAAAAAGTGCAAGTTTCGTCCCACATAAATTTGAAAACTGCTATAAGAAGTGCAACTCTCATGAAATTTTATCAGACCCACAAATTATTGCAATTGTTGGAAATTATTGGACGCAGTTGCCTCTCTAATCGCCCTTACTTTCTTGGTTAATAATCACTCATTCAACCTTTGCAAAACGACACCTGCATTTTCTTTGCATTCCAACAAATCCATACCTCCAACGATCACGTCATCCAAATAACACTTGGTTTGATTAGTCTGCTAAGAAATTGATGGTGCGGATAAAACACCAAAGGGAAGTCTTTGAGACTAGAACAGTCCTTTGTGTGTATTTATGGTAAGCAACTCTTTAGAAGCATCTGACACAACCAGCTTTTAATATGTTCATTATAAATAGAGCACACTGTCAAATTTTTATTCTCCTAACGATGCAATGGCAACGGATTATGATGTGTTACTACATAACGATTTAAGAGAACCCTGAAGTTAATACATAATCTTATATCCGCACTAGTTTTCTTAACTATTACTATTGAAGAAGTCCAATTACTGTGACGAACGGATATTTCTCGCCACAAGACGTCCAAACTGCTTTTCGACCTCCTCCCTTAGACCATACGGAAATGTGTAAGGATTACAAAATTTTCGAGAAACACCATCTTTAATATGAACTTTTGCCTTGTATCCTACTATACTCGCACACGACGTTGATTTTCCCTTGACACACATTTCAAGGCAATTTTGACATAATAATTTGACGATATTGAATGTAAACTAATTGTTGTTTTACGAAGAATAATTAGACGCCAGCATGTTGATATATCATTTAGTCACGAGTGACCTATAAGGGGAATATACTTTTTGTCCGATTCGATAATGATATTGTTCAAATTTCCACAAAAATCTTCAAAATTAACCTTTACTTTGCAAGATCCAATTACCCGAACAATAACACCTGTAATAAAGTGCAGTTTATTTTTAGGGCTTATATCGAGCTTTAGCATGTCGATTCCAAATCTCTAAGAATCTTTAACTGATATAATTATCGCCTATACTTCTGTGTCGACTACCATTACTGTCAACACCCCATTAACCTTCATGTCAAGGAACTTCGCGTTCACTCAAGCGGTGAATGTAACTAATTCTCAAAGTGACCTAATCAGCATGGAGGTCATCCTCCTCAATTTTATTAACGTCTTTCGCATATGATTCATTTTTGTGACCCGATTGCTTAGTGGAAGACCAATACTTGTTTGCGAAATGACAGCACTTGTTGCATACTGGAGCCCGACATTCTTTCACGAAATGGCCTTTCTTCCAACAAATTGTAACCGTATATCTTCGATTTCCCCTGAGTTGGCCTGAATTTAGGTCCAAATTTAAACGTCCATGGCATAGACTTCACTGCTATTAACTGTTCGCATATCTTGGATCTATTTTTCAGTTAGATCAAAATTACGGGCCTTTTTTTACTGCCCCATCTAAAGTCAAATCACTTTCGTTAATCTAACAATGCCCCCCGAAACCTATCATTTTGTACACCGCAGACGATTCTTCCACGTGGAACACCCTCTAAGAAATTATTGAATTTACAATCCTGAGCAATAGACTTTATCGCGCCAATAATTCATTCCTGTTCTTTTTGACATCTTTGATAGAATTTATTCCATTCCGAGACTATGTATATTCTTTTTGGGCTTTAGGTGACCCGAAAGTTAGGTTTTAGGTTTTCGTATATTAACATTGTTGGACTAGCTGGAGCGACTAGTCTTCAAAATTGTATAAAGTTCGCCCCCACTCCATTCTTTTCAGCCAGAGCTCGAAATCATCCCATGATGTTCTTGCTGGTAGGGCTAAATTCTCTTCCTTTATCTTCTTTTTTTAAAGCCGATTCTTAGTCTTCCGCCATATGTCGTCTCCCAATCAAGAGTTACCAAAAAAAAAAAAAACAGTTTCTCCTCGTCGCCACTGACATGTCTTAAGTAAAACCCAAGTCAACTTTTCGGGTTGGCCCACAAAAGCCAAATTATTATTTACAAAGTAATTATTGTATTACTAAGTTAAATTTATTAGATGCCACGACTTAGTTTAATAGAATCGAAAAAAGTCGAATAGACTATCGCAATAAGCCCCTGAATTGAAAAAAAAAGAAATAAAAAATTGAGTTCACTCTTCGTTGTCGCATTTATTACTAAAGCAAATGATTAAAATAATTACAGTGGTCCACAATTGGACAGTTATTCTCTTACGAGTATGTAATGACAACTACATTTATCGATTATACTCTATGCATACATAAATTACAATTATTTAAGCATGTTTTACTTGTGCCTTAACGGATGGGCCAAATGGCTGAGTGAAGCTAGGCCAGACCTTGCATGGGAGTGTTAGCGCCAAAATATCTATTTATTTATAACTCAAGAAAGTCTGAACCAACTTTAATGAAAATTGGCATGCAAATTCGGACTGGCATGGTACCTATCACACCAAATAATCTAAAATGAATGAATGGGGTTAAAATATTAATAAGAGTCTTAAAAATCTTCCAACCATAATTTAACTAATCTAACTTTTTTTTATACATTCTCCTCTCAAGAGAGGCACTAAGTTAACCCGAATTCATATAACAGATGTGTTTCCCAAAAACCATCAAAATCGATAGAGGTAAGATATAGTGAAGTAATTTTTAACCCCATGTCCTTCGATTTTAATCAAGGTGACTTGTGCAAGGAGATTTTTTATATTTTGTTCATAATGTTATAAAGGGTCTTTCATTAAGCGTTTCCTATCTTTAAATTTGAATAAAACAAAGTGTGTGCGAGATATCATCGACATTTTTTATTCGTTTGAAAGGACTATCGATGCCATTATGTACAAAATATAAGATCGTTCAAATGCCTGCCGCAGTTTCTCTGGGTGGCGCGCATACGAAATGTCAAATTTTCCATGACTCTGGCGCATAAATCAGGCTGAATTTGACCGATGGCATGGGTTATGTTGGCTTTGAGGGCCGCTGTGGTTTGTGACTTATTCGCATTTATCTGCGACTTCAGAAAACCCCACAAGAAAAAGTCTAACGAAGTCAAATCGCACGATCTCGGTGGCCACTTCACATCACCTCCACGTGCGATGACCATGCCCTCGATTCGCTTGTGGCGTGTGATGTGTGACACGTAGCGCCGTCCTGTTGAAACCACATGTCGTTGGTGTCCATATGATCCAAGTCAGGCAAAAAAAAAACCGTTGACGGTGATGGCCTGGCCAACGTCGTTCTCAAAGAAATATGGACCGATGACGCCGCCAGCCCAAAATCCACACCAAACAGTGAATTTTTCGGGATGCATTGGACTCTCTTGGATCTCAAATTTGACAATTTTGTTTGTTGACGTACCCATCCAGAAATGGGACTCATCACTGAAGATGATTTTTCGATGAAAATTAGGGTCAGTTTCCAACAGCTCCAGAGCTCATTCAGCGAACACACGTCGTTGTCTATGGTCGTTTACCTTCAGCTCCTGGGTCAGCTGAATTTTGTATGGGTGCAGGCCAAGTCACGATGCAAAATTCGCCAAGTTGTGGTCTGCGAAAGGCCGAGTTCTTGTGAGCGACGCGAAATCGACTGCTTCGGATTCTCCTGCACACTCTCACGGACAGCGGCGATGTTTTCAGTAGATCTTGCGTTTCGTCGACGTACGGGTGTTGGTTGATCGTTTACTGAACCAGTGGACTCAAATTTATCCACCACACTGCGAATATTTCTCTCGGAAGGACGATTATGATGACCGTAAAATGGGCGAAGCGCGCGGAACGTTGCCCAAACAGAACACCCATTTTGATAAAACAATTTTATTATTTGCATGTGTTGTTGAACACTATATGGTGATTTCGCAAAATAGACTGAATAAATGACAGCCAATTTGACAGATGTAACTTCAAAAATATGGCCGCTATCAACTGTCAAAGTTCGGAAGTCCCTATTGGAAGACCCTGTATTATTGAATATATAATAATTTTGTTTAATCTCTAGGGGGAAGAAATTTTGTTCCCCATTCTGGCGCGGAACCCTAAGAGCGTTGATAAGTTACTTATGTTTTGCTAATTTTAATAAGTTACTCATATCTAACTAACTAACTAATTGAATTACTTACGTAACTAATATAACGAATATAACTATTATTTACGATTGTCAATAAAGAAATATAGTACATATATATATATAAGTATACATATATATGTAAGTATATATGTACTTTCTTTATATGGAAACGAATGGAGGCAGAAAGTAGGGATTTCTTATTTTTCCAAATCGATAAGGAGGAATGTGAGGAAGATGCCATTTCGTCTTATCAACAAAGAAGGATCTGTTTTTGTCCGGGGAAGGATACATTTAAGAATAAACCCCGGATAGGTATTGTGTATTTTACAAATATTGAATTCAATAAGTATATTTAAAATAGAAGTGGACAAAGTAGCTACATATTTGCAATGGATCAAAACTATCAGCCCTTAAATAATCACACAAACCTCAACAAAACAGATGTATATAAATATGATGAAATGAAAATTAGGATTAATTTATGCTAGTCAAGATAGATATCCTTGGCAGCGTTACGTCCATACTCAGAGCAAAGTTAATCATCCGTCAGCGGACAATGGAAACAGGATTTTAATATAAATTTTACTGAAAGCGTAGAAATTTTAATTGTCGTGTAATTAAATTTTGCATTTTTTTCTTGCTTTGCATTATCCTTACGAGTACTTCCATCATTACGAAAAGTTTCCACCGTGAAAACGAAATAGGATATCAAGAAAGAAGCATACCTACAGCACAAAACGAATGAACTTTTGAGATTGAATTGAATCTCATTCATTAGGAGGCTGTGCTTGTTTTGTTGTTCCCTTAGATCTGCAATATCGATGTTTTCATCTACGGATTGGAAATAGAGGACGACTTTTTCAAAGACTACATACAAAGTACAAAGAATGCAATGAAATCCATAAGTGATAAGATAAGAAACAAATTAAATTGAATCATTGTGTTGGAATTTTCTTGCCACTGAATGTGAGTAGGGAAATGTGCACAATAGAGAGAAAAATATGGGGCGACCAATGTACTGCACGGAAATGGCATTCGCTTTTTGTACTTGTTGGAATATACTCGTAGAAGGTATACTTAATTCTATAAGTGTGTATTTCAACTGCAGGTACTCGGGAATTTGCTGTTCACGTTCGAATTATTTGCGAAAACATAGTCGCAATTTAGATCAAAATATTTAATAATATAATAAAATTGGGAAGAACTTTATTAAGACACAATCAAGAATTTATTAAAAATCTGTGTTGATTTTGTTAATTTTCAAAGCTTTATATAGTACGTAGTTACCGTCAATGTCTATCGTAAGTGCACGTGGCTATATTTTTCGAAAATCAATGCGAAGTCTATTCATAAGTAAAATAAAGAATGCAGTTAGCTCCCTTTCACAAACTTTTCTATTATTCCCGACATAAGAATAACCATTAACCCAGTAGCTCTCCTACTAATCATGGTAACATCATTATAAGGTCATTAAACGACATTTTAATTAACACTTATAGATATAATAACCATAATTTTAAATTTTATATTTTCCTCCATCTAGCATTTAATCTCACCCCTAATGCCACTTAAATAATTGGGCTTTCCAACAGTAATAATGCCTTAAAGAAAGTCCTCAAATCTCTTCTTGGATGACAATCACCAATCGCTTAACAAGTCCCAATGTAAGACCGCATGAGCAAAAAAAAAATTAATTTCAAAAAAGTATCGACAGAAAAGTGTACTGCACACTATAGCATCATCTATCTACACCCATCGTACACTGGAATTAAGTAATAAAGAAAGTCTCAGTATCCCAATAATAGGGACTCCTCTTCCGCGGGCGCTATAATCCTGATAATTTAATAGAAAATCGAAGTTTATGTAATCATTTCTAGCGTAACAGACAGCCGACATCTGGCAGGAGCATCGGCAGGAAGCACTCTGCTTGTAGTAGACGTATTGGTAGTGGTAACAGCATGGAATTATTCCATCGATAGATTGTGTAAATGCAGACCGACTGCCAATGATGAAAACGAGCAGACAATATCCTTAATGATACCATCAGGATTCTGGCGAGCATTCGCGCGATGGAATTGGTGTTCGATTGGTGGAGGAGTGAAGCGGTTCGAACGTCACTCTTAGCCAACAACGACCAAAGCGGGGCAAACAAATGAAATAAAATACTCATCCCAAAGGCATTCATCCAATCCAATAATCGACCAAATACCGCCGCTACCGCGCCATTCGAAGGATGAGAGTCGATTCAGCACATGAATGTGAATACCGACTTCATTTCTGAATCTCTCAATCTTTTCCCTTCCAATTCCACTCTGTATTTTTAGTTCTGTACTTTTCGTTTTGTTACTTTTTGTGTGTTTTTCTTTCTTTTATTAACTTACTTGACGGAGGTGGATGATGTGATAAGAGAATGGGCATTTTGAAACTACAGACAAGGCTCTTAAGTGAAAAAGAGGCTTCAAAGAAAACGAAAAATAAAATCTTCTCAAGGGTAAAGCACCAGGATCAAGTTAGGTACCTAATAATTAAATCGAGTTGTGCAAAAAGTGTGTAATGGACGTTGTTACCAACATTTCATTTAAGTGCCTATCATCAGCATCTCACACATATACACACAAATTGTCCGTCCTACTAATCAGAGAAGCTTACCTTCAGAAGAAGGTCCCTTTTGCTATGTTTGCTTTCTTTGGCAAGGAAAACTCCCACTAATTACCACAGCATTTTAGTTGGCCCGGGTGACCGAAATTAATGAAACAAAAGGGCGCGAAAATTAACAGGTGAACCCTTTTTTTTGCCCGTTGAGAGATTGAGAGAAGGATTCGTAAGTCATGGGGTGGAATCAAATTTGCGGTTCGGCTAATGATATTTAATTGGGCGGGTGCTATGATTTTATTTCTTATGAAGAACCCTTTTTTTATTTTATATTTTTTATTGAAATAAATACTGTCTTATGTCTCATATCAAATGATATAGGGAGGAAAAGATTTGAGATGATTAAGGGGTTTTGGACTTCTTTTGAAAAAATAATACTCGTATTTTTCGATGCTTTTGACAATTGAAATCGGGGACAAAAAAGAAATATATATTTCGTTTGTTTCTATTTCAAAAATTTGGTTAATTAATTCTTAAAAAGATATAATAATAGATATACAACCATATACCGCAGGCCTTATATCACTTAATGTAGATTATCAACCCTGGTCCAATTTCACCTGAAGCCTAAAATGGCATATGGGATGCCATGAAAACTTGAAGGATTTCCTGCAGATTTCCTCGTTTATAAGCAAATTGGGACGATTTTGTGTTGCTGTGCCGATGTCGGGAGGTGGGATCGGGTCACCAGGTAATTGGCCCATAACTTCCTGCAAATTATGTCGTCTGAAGATCAGTTGCTTCAGTTGTCATCAAGAAATGAATCAGAAGGGTATTCAATGGAATTTACAAATTTAAAGTCCCATGCCGTTATTCTCCACTCATATAAACTACAAATTGGCAATTCAGTTGCTGCTTTAAGACTTTTTCAAGGTTGAAAAATGCAAGGTTACTACCCATTCTTGATAGAATTCAATGCAACTGTCTTGGAGCGTTTAGTAATCCACACTCTTATAACCTACAAGTTGGTCGTTCAGATTACCATGCATGTAGTTGCTTTGGGACTTTTTCAAGGTTGAAAGATGCAAGGTTACTACCCACTCTTGTAGAATTCAATGCCACTGTATTGGAGCTGCTAGAAATCCCTTCAATATTTTTTTTTTATTGGCGGCAGATGACAATGAATACTGGCCATCGAGTAAAGTTGCATTTTAACACACACTTTGAGGACAGAATAAATACTCACTTCTACTCTCTTACAGGATTTATGTGCCTTCTAGTTTTTATCATGTATTTAACTGGACAAGGTTTTTTTTTTGTTTTAAAGTGATAGGTTGATTAAAGTTAACAAAAAGTTGTACCGTAACTTCAAACAGACCATACCTTTACTCCAGTATAACTTTTTCCATACTAAGCATGGAATTTTTGTAGTCAAATCGAAACAAATTAACGGGAGGAAAATGCTGAAAAATCCCCTGAAACCTTCCATTGAGAAACGCCGCCATATTAGATTGTAAATGTATGATAATCAATATTACCCATTTGAGCGGTTACGATGTTAAGGGTGTAGTTTTCTGTTCATATACCATACCTTAACCCCCTCTATTTTCGGTGCAAAGGATGACATCGTTGTTACCTCTGAAAGCAATTAATTAGCTTGAAATTGAAAAGTAAGGCATAAGCTCCCTTACATCATATATAATTTGTCACAGGATAGACAAAATTAATAAACCTTACGGTCATATTCGATCCGGCAACGGATACGATCATTTTCCATGTCTGAAGTCTTCAACTTTGGATTACATTGCTATCATCGCAGGAGATCTAGGATGCGATAAAAAATGTGGCTAACTCTGTCGAACAGAATGACGAAGACAATTGGCAAACTGAAGCCATAATGAATACTAAATACAATACATAAATAACTGTGTGGCCACTATGGGAAGGCAAAAGTATAGTAGGTTTGGAAAAAAAGCGTAGTAGATTCCCAGTTTAGTAGTGTATATCTGATAACGAAAAAAAAACTCATTCAAACCTCTTTTTTTAAGCACATCGTTGTATGTTGTATGATTTTTTTAAAAAGAAAACACCAAAGCTACGAATCACAAAATCATTTGTTTAAATAATTTGTATACAAAACATTTCGGTGGAATCTGCAACCAAACGATTGTGGTTATAAGTTTTATATAAGTACAAAATATATGCAAAATTGAAAATAAAGTTGCGCGTACATTTCTAAAATAATTCTCCCGATGTTTTGGAATATGTTTGCAAAAGGAATTATTCAAATCGGTACATTTTGATTGAAGAAGAAAAGAGAACAACATGAAATTAATATTTAACAAAACTACAGATTTTTCCGACTGGTGCCGAGATTAATAGATACCAGGTCGATGATATGCTCAGATATATACAATTTAAAAAAAAAAATGCATATACATGATAATCATTCTTACATGTATTTAGACTTAACTCTTAAATTTCTTTTAGAAGATGAACCTATCCATAATCTATCCACTTGAAAAATATCAAATCTCACTATCCACCCATGAACTATTTCACATTGATGACTAGTTTTGCTAATGTGCATCGCTAGATTCGCAATCAGTTTAGGGTGCATAGAAATCTACCCGATCGTTGCTGTAGAATAGCTGTCCATTCCGTTTCTCGAATGTACATCAAATGAATGGCTTACAACATCTGGAGCTAAGCAACTGAACCTATTGTAGTAAAGGAACATCACACAATTTATTTATCTGGAAAAATGACAATATGGAGGACCCTAAAACGCCATTTGTTCCAATTTAAATCTCAAATGATGAGAGCGTGCGGTTCTAAAAATATGTTGCATATAACACATATTAGCCGCAATTAAATGAACCAAAGATGTGCTAACAATTGGTTGTCTCAGTCTTCCAAATTACACTAGGTTAATGAACATTTTTGAAAATTGGTAAATGTAGGGTGTTTCTCAAATTTTTACAATCTTCTTACTTAGTTTTAACTTAATCAAATCTATACCAATTTTAACATTTCTACTAATCTGATAACAATTCCAATAATCAAACACAAAATATCCAGTGCACAAAATTCTATAACATTCGAAAATATTTGGGTAAGAGTTTTATTTATTTATTTTTATTTATTTTTCTTAATTTTTTGCAGTAATTTTAAGTTTATTATAATGTTTGAATAAAAAGTGCATAATTAAATATATCTTCTTAGATGCTTACACGCTTTGGCTGATACCGTTGACCTTAAGGTCTTTCGTTTCATTTATCGCCAGTCTACATTTATTCACTGAACACGAACGTGGACACCCGGCTGTCCTCATTAATTATAGTCCCAGCATAGGTTTCATTACAAGTGCAAAAACGTTATAAAAATTAAACAACAAATCATTTTGAATTAGTATTGATAAAATGTATTTGATTAAATAGTAAGCATTTTTTAAAAAAAATGCAGTTTATTCAAAATGACTGAATTTTGCTTTAACGCGGGGCCTCAAATTGTGTGGCCACTACGAACTGAAAAATATTTGCATTACAAAATAACGGGTGGGTCATCTGTTGTTTTTTTTTTAATTATGTACATATTATTTTGACACTGCTAGACCTCTCGCACTCAAAGAATTTACAGAAACATAGTATCATATCCCCGCGGTACGAAATAAATCGATTTACGCTTGAACAAAGTTGGAAAATATTGAAAACTATTTCTGTGTTGCCGAAACAGTGCGACTTTTGAAAAGAAACTTCGGTCGAAATAATGCACTAACCGTGACTTCTGTAGGTGAGATTGACATGCTAATTGATAACATGAGTTATCCTAGTATTCGTCCTGTGCGATCAGTTGAGAATACTGCTGCTGTTGATGAAAGTTTGCGCCTAAAGCCGATAACCTGAACTCGCCACAGATCTCAGGAATTGAACATTAGTCGCACTAGCCTGAAGAGAATTATGACTCAGGAATTTAAGCAAAATGACCGCCTGATTTGTTATTGCGTCTCTCCTTGTACTTTAGAGCATCTGGAAATTGACGTCGATCTTGTTTCGAATGAGGCACATTTTCATTTCGGCGACAATGTAAATAAACAAAAGTGCCATATTTGGGACTCGGGAAACTCACACGTAGTCGTATAAAAGCAATGCATACTGAGCATGAGACTATTTGGTGTGATTTGTGGAATGGCGGCAATATTGGCTCTTCGAAGATGAAGATGGCAACGAAGGTTACGGTCAACGAAGAAGTGTTACTTCTTTTTTTTCTTTTTTTTTTTTGAGGAAATGAAACGATCTCTGGTTCCATCAAGATGGCGATACGTGCCAACAATCAAGCTTTTGTGCACTAAATTCAATAATCGTGAATCAGCTGTTTTGGTGATGTTGCTTGGCCTCCACGGAGCTGCGATTTTACGCCGTTGGACATTTTTTTGTGAGGTGCTGTTAAAGATCTATGTTGTGTTGACAATCCAGAAACGATTCAGGTGCATAAGCACAATATTGATCGAGCTATTCTTAAAATAGAGCCCCGAACCATCGAAAATATGCTGCAAAATTGGGTTGACAGGAAGGGGGAAATGTGTACTTTTAATTTTGATTTAAAAAAACAATGGATGGCCCACCCATAAACGTTGCACGTTTTTTCTTCAAAAAAAAAAAACGTATTTTGCTCTCTCAAAACTATTTACAGCGATGGTTAAGCCTTATTGTGAATATTTCATCAGAATCCGTGACCTTTGGTTCATGACGACAGTCACGCAGGTAAAATATCTTAAATCTCTACTCTCTGAATAGAAGATGTCATTGCATTTGAATCAAAAAGTACACAACGCAACATCCACTTTTTTATGGATGGATTAGAAAACGAGAGAAGGGTATCATATGATCCTTTCCAGATGTTGTAATATTGTAATTGGATTACATAGTTATTGGTGTGAGTCGGGCCTCACGTGGTTAGTACTCTGTATCGCTATTTTATATTTTTCGTGTAACCTATTTATGACTTTAAAAACTCTAAATTATTTTCAGCCTTTTTCCGTTAATTCATTTGGAGATTGGTATCGCTATTGCTTTGGTTTTTAGGTTATTTTTTAAAAAACTTTTTATATATTTTTAGATATTCAAATTCCTTAGAACTCCAGCTTTTGTTTGAAAGGGTGGAAAATGTTGTTGTGTATCCCCAAAATCCGCTCAAAAAAATATATTTTACAATTTGTCTTCCTAATTATTTTGAGCTTCTTGTCTCAGCTCTCTAGGACAGTTAGACACCGTGTTGAATCCATTAGTGTTCTATTTTGTATAATTCTGGTAAAACAGCCGTATATAATATTTCGTTATTTAAAGTTTAATTACTGGTTAACTAATTGGCGTTTTAGATTTTGATCACAAGTTCCCTGTATTTCTTTAGACATATGTACCTCGTATATTACTAAAAGTATTGAACATATCTACGGATACATGATATCGAGTGGAACTCGAAAAACTGTCCTCATTATTCAATCAAAATTTAATCAATTTCGATTACTTCGAGAAAAAAAACGAATAATGAATTGTGTTTTTATCTAAAATAGGGTCAACGTTAATGAATGGTTGATTATGATTTATGAATAATGCTGAACAAATTCTGACTGATCCGACAATATTCAAAAATTGACTGGTCTCCAGTTTATAACGCGCCTGTTCAGAAGGCGCGGGTTTCGAGACAGGCTTTAAGAGACATAGGTTTTTCAACGATAGACCACCCACCCTACAGCCTATACCTGGCCCCGAGCGACTTTTTCCTTTTTCTAATTTGAAAAAGGAGTTACAGGGTCGGAGTGAAAACGAGATCAAGGCGGCCGTAGAAAGTCATTTTAAGGGCGAAGAAAAAGAATATTTTTTCCGTGGTATTAAGCTACTATATGGCCGATGTGAGAAATGCATTTCACTCGAGAGAGATTATATTGAGAAATAAAATTTGTTAATCGGATCTCTTCTCCGTGAACGTATCAGCCGCCCCTCATATGTACGAGTATGTGGACATGTATGTACAAGTGCATACCTGTAAGAAGCTAACATTGAAACTGTCTCATGCAAATCTTTAACTGATGTAACCAAATCATCAACGAAAACTCCAACGATAATTTCAGCGATTTCTTTTAGATATGTGTACGTGATTTATATATTTTAGGAAAACACCTGTAGAATTTTCCATGCCGAATGGAACCTTGTTGATTTAGATGTTACGAATGCAGTCAATTTTCGTGAACCCACATCAACATGAAAGAAAACGTTGGCTAAAGCAATTGTCGTAAAGTATTCATCGCCCTCCAACTATCGCTCTATCAGCGGCAATGGAAATGGATCTCGTATAATCTTTTTTATTAATTTGCCTGTAATCAATGCACAGACGAAATGACGAATCTTTTTACTTCACTAGAGCATTTCTCGTATGATTCCATCACATCTCTTCTACTTGTTTGTCCACAAACTGATTTTCAAGTGGTGCAAGATGCCTTGAATGCTGCCACACGGGTACCTCGTCTCTTAATATTATTTTCATCGTAACTGGACTGCATGTTATTTTTTTCGGGCTATAATTTTTTACTAACTGCTCTACTTCTGATCTTATGACTGGATAGAAAATATGATCCAAATCTACATCTACCTCCTCATTCCGATTGATTTCGATTTGTGACGATGATCATATCAATTTAATTCAATTCAAAATTATTTTATTCTTCAATTCATTAACAATGTATGCAAAGTATGATTCAACATGTACAAAAATAATCAAATAATAAGCAAAGATCTATTAGTATAATTTACAGAGAGAGAGGATTTTAAAGTCTTTACTATTAAGAAAACTAATGACGAATGTATCCAGCTGAACAAAGTCAAATTTTTGAGAGGTGATTATGAATAAATCCTATAAATTCAAATTTAGTGTATTAAACTACTATTCTTATTAAATCATTGATTTCATTAAAATTATAGTTAATAAGCCATTTCTTAATCTCGCGATCGAATGAAAAAAATTATTTGAACACCTTAGCTGTAGTGGCAACGTATTAAATAGTCTAGGCGCTATTGATGTATAAAAATTGCAGAAATGACACCGCACAATACGGTGGAATAGTAGCTAAAAATCTTTCGCTACTGCGAAGTCCCTGAGCCATAGGATTACGATTTAGAGAATACCCACTGCTTATAAAAATATTTGTTATTACCTTATAGAAATACAAGTGTTTTAGTAGAAGTATTTTCGAGTTATTGAAAAGTGGGAAGCTGTGTTCCATACGCCTTTTTCTCCATATGATTCTTTTGGGCAACGAGCAAAGGTTGGATTTTAATATTGTACGTGCCTCCCCAGTAACTTAGCCCATACTGTAATTTAGATTGCACCAGCCCATAGTATACGGTTTCTAAGAGTTTGCGCGAACAAAATAATCTCAGGTGATACATAAAGCTTGATGCTTTCATTCGTTTTTCTTATTAAGGAAGTATGGGTCCTCCAATCCATTTTACTATCAATTTCAAGACCAAGGTACTTTAAAACAGTAACTCTTTCAATGGCAAAACATTTAGGAGAACAGATAATATAGAGATTACACATTTGACGAGTACTGTGACTACTAAATATATATGTATCAACAATTACTGATAAATTGTTACTGCAGGTGCTATCAAGGTCAAGATAGGGAATTGGCGTTCCATTGCCGATAGATGAAAGAACATAATTTTCGTTTTATTACTTATAACCAGTTTGTGAAAGGAAAACCAATGTCTCAAAATTTCTAAATCATTAGACCTAAATGATTTGAAGTCGAATACGATAAGGCTATGTCATCCGCAAAGTCAGTTTGAATTCCTTTCAAGTTTTGGAAAAAAAATGGAATTGAAAATAAGAAAATAAGAAAATAAGAAATAGAAATAGGTCAAGTACCAACCCTGTGGAACACCTATACGAATATCCTGACTTGCGCTAAATTTATCGTCTATCTTCACCAGTTATTTCCTACCACCAAGGTAGGATTCAAATCATTTAAGAATAAACTCTCTAAAACCCGCTTTCTCTAATTTAAACAATAACAGAGTGTTTTTCACGGTATCAAAGCTGTAGATAACTTATTACCATTAAAACTATCATAAGTATAGATGGAAAAGTTTAACTGCGCATCCTCAGTTGATTTACCAGCTCTAAATCCAAACTGATTTTGACTAAAAAACGAACATTTTTCCAAAAACATGACAATTGGCCACTTTTTCAAATATTTTAGAAAAAACGGAAAGAAATGAGATGGGCCTATAATTATTCAAATTTTTACTATCCCCTTTTTTTAAAAATAGGTGCATATCACTTCCGCAATTTTTAGACTGCCGGGAAATATTCCAGCGTAGATACTTTGATTAAAAATGTGGGCTAAAACATCAACAATATTTAGGGAAATTTTCTTAATAAATATATTAGAATAACTATTCCGAGTCGATGAATTAGAATTGTTTAACGCCTTAATGGTCTTACATAAATCAAAAGATGACAATGGAACAAAAAAAAAAAAAAACTAAGGTCGTGCCACCTTTCCCCTCTGTAATAGTATTGTGAGCATGAATCGGTAGAATCAAAACCGTCATCGGAAAGTATGCTGGAGGCAATACTCGTAAAAAATCATTTAAAACATTAGCCATTTCAGCAGATTTTCTAATATTTCTAACTTTATAAGTAACTCACGACGGTTTATCGTGATTCATTAACAATTTCCCATTCCCTTTCTAAGTTCCCTTTAGCTGTGTGAAGTTTGTTAAGGCAATAATCGTTTTTATAGATAGGAACTTCAGTTGCAATTTCCTTCCATATTTTTTCGTGACGATTACGGTAATATACAATATTTGGATGCTTTTTCCATTTGAATCATAATTTATTTGTGTAGTTAATCTTTTAATACCATTATTTGAAGTAGACAAAGAACTTTTTTCAACGTAACTATTTAAAAAATCATGTTTCATGCAACTATTCTCTACGATATAACATGTAATATTCTTAAAGTTTACCTGGTCAATTGAAATCTCGGCACTTACAAATCCTTTAGTGCATAACCTGCTTCCTAAACCTGAGATTGACATCTGATGTGGGTTAACCATCTGTCCATTCATTTTGGACACAGTCAGATCTTTGACGAGAATAATGTCGCTACATATCAACTAGGGATTCCAATTGAATACCACACATATTGATCATTTTACACATTTTATTTCTACTGACCAGGTGAACATTCGGTTCTTTTTTGTCTGTAGCTTTCCCGCACTCAAAACGTTTGTATCCGAAAGAGTTACATTTAAATTGCACCGCGGCCTTTATTTGGACAGTTACATATGAAACTTCCGCGGTTAAAACAACACCGTCCGTTTCTAATCATACCATTATTTTTATCAACGCGCTCGATTTTAACACCATGTACTCTGCACATTCTTTCTTGTTGCCTTTCTTTCATTCTTTCATATATTTTCAACTTTTCTTTAAGTTCTTTTAAACTTTTGGCTTCATAGACCAATACGAGTAATTTGTTTCTTTTCCGTCAATCGCGTAATCGATTAATGCCTTGACTTGCTATTTCTATTAAACCATACAACTTTCGTTAGACAATTTTTTCCGCGCCCGTAACCGTTTATGAACGTAGGCTGAACTTCTTGAACTCTTCTTGAAATTCCGAAATCAAACCGAACCGCACAATAATTTTTTACACCACGCGTATTTTTTTATTTCATTCCAACAGAAAATCTCAACTTGTTCCTCAAAATTAACAATCCTCTGAATGGTTTTATCGTTTTTTCTATCAGAGATGCGCTTAAATTAATTTCAGGGTCAATTCCTGGTGGATTCGAATTATATTGGTGTCCGGACCGCGCGAAACTGTTCCCCTTAGAACGGCCACCCACTGTATCAATTAACCACAACAACAACAACAACAACAACAAACTATAGCAACCGCAATCCACCGAAATTCTTTTAACCACCGTAAGTTTAGTCCAACAATCTTGTTCACTTTTTTTTCCACTGTTCCTAAGAATAACCTTCGACTGCTCAACCTCTTTTAGCTCAACTTCACCAAACTTACAGATCGAAACCGTTAATCATATATTTGTCTATTTAGCCAGCACTCTTCTTTATTGCTGACCAGAAATTTCATACCGCAACCGCAAACTAACAATGCTCCGACAGCAAAAAAAAAATGAGCACTACGGTACTTTACGCTTCCCTTTTTCCACTTTCTTCTGCTACTTGACGAAATTTTACTGTGAATATATCTCTTCTCCCGATCCCGGTTGAGCTCCGGTGTATGTAGATCTTTATTAGATTGAAAAGGTTACAATTATTGTTCACTTTATTTAAAATTGATTAAGTTATAAGAAAAAATATATACAAAAGAATAAAGTTTAATCTGATCTCCTTTATTCGAGGCTTACTCGGCAGTTTCCACGTACTGTCTATTCTTCGTCTAGTTTTTGATGACGTTTATGACGTCTATGCTCTATCCGTGGGTACAGACTCAGGGGAGTGCGAATCAGCATCCTACATATATACATTCGACTTTAAGGCATTTATTTACAATTTTGTGCAACTTTATGCATAGATGGACTTCATCACCTCTAAATTAACTCATATGTAAACGTCAACAAAATTTTAGATTATTTCATAAAAAGATTGCTAGCTAATATTTACGAGGAGTGTAGGTACTTGAAAGTCAGAAACCGCTACATGACATTGCGGTCATGGGCATTAGATATTACAGCCTGAACTTTGTATGCCATAAATTTGACAACTGTAAAATATTATTTACAAGGCAATTTCATTTGTTAATTAGAACTCAGCTCTATTGCTTTTCCCCTTACCATATTGGCTTATAAAATAGCCCAAAAGTTATTAATAGTGTAATGTCTGAGTTTTTTTTTTATGGTCAATGAAATAGTGATCTTAGACTAATTCTTGAAATAAAGTTGTTGCCCTACGGACCCGAATTTAAACTTTGAATGTGTTATTATGACTATTTATAATACGAGTAGAGGATTAAAATGTAATAAAGCATGTTCTTTCACCCGTTTAAATGGTTCAAAGGAATCTTAAAATATACGGTTAAATATTACGAAAAACAGGCATCGATTAAAGACACAAAATGACGTACAATTATACGAGTATATAAATAAGGTGCACTTTCTTGGAATAATATGTTCCGCTATTTAACGGAAACGTGTCCAATTTTCATTCAAAATATCGAGCACGCTCTTGATGAAAGGTCAATGAAAAATTTGTTTGCAAATTCACTATCAACATCGAAATTTACATTTCCAAGCGCCTGCACAAATATTTGCTGCCATTCATTAATGTTCATGAAGGGCCAGTAATATTTGGCTACCGCTTACTAGTCCAAGAGAATCGTGAAGTGGTACAAAGCAAATGAAGTCCCGAAGGAGGCAAACCCGTCGAGCTGTCCAGAGCTTCTTCAATTGCGCAATATTGGCTTTAATTAAAAATAAATTGAAGTTTACTAAAATAGCTGCAAAAGGAAAAACGGACAGGAAAAAAGGCGACAGAGGATGGCGTTGTACATAACTTAATGGACGAGTTGTAAGGAAAGGTACAGAGTTCATATATACATCAGTCAGTGACTAAAGCTTAAAAATAAAGTTAGAAACAATACGATAAATAAATTATTTGCATAAAATAGCTTATAATTGTGATTTTAATAAAACTTTTATCACGTCCACTTTTTCATGGGTAGGCCTTAGCTGTCCCCATTTATGAATTCAATGCAGTAAATTAATTCTCACTGAGCAAAGTATGAAAAACAAGCCCATTGCATAAAACTTACAAGAAATTTAGGTACTTTACTTTGCTCGCCAAAGCTAAGGCATTGAATATAATCTGATGAGTTCACTATACACATTTTATTTTTATTAAAAAAAGAGAAAATTTCCGAATCTGAGGATTCAGCTCAAAATCGATTTTCGATCCATTGTACTACCAGGCAGAAATTCCTTTTTAGTGTAATAGTTGGAGAAACTTAGATATTATTCGTTTCTTTTGTATGCTCGATGACAGTACGTTGCTGTTCCCCGTTTCTGTTCGAAGCTGCGTAGGTCAGATCACAAGCAAATACAATACTCACTACACCGTCACCACCGTCTCAGGATACATTCAGTTTTGTCAATTTTTCGTTAATCGTTGTAAGAAAATCAGATTTTTTTTTAAAAGCTTGGTTCGATTTTCAAAATGTTGTCTTATTTAGTTTGCCCTTTTTTTTTTTTTTTTTGTTGTGTCGAAGCGGGCACACCTTACCGGAGCACTCATTTGCCCTTACCTGAACTACCCATTGAAAAACCAAATAATGATTTTTCAGTGTTCCGGTCCTCAAAAAGTAAAAAACGAAACCTTTATATTTAGAGTCCTAACTTTTGAACCGATAGACTTAGAGAAATTGAAATTTATACCAAAGTTGAGTTTTACTAACCCGTACTTGGCTCTAGAGTATAATTTTGGACGGAAGGAAAATTTTGGAGGTTAGAGGGAAATTGAAAAAAAATTGTAAAGATACAATATGGGTATTTAATGAGATATAACGATGCGCCGATGAACAAACAATACTCGTATATAAAAATATATATTTAGATCTATCATTTTTACTTCAGATTTTGAGTAATCTCTAAAAACGTACACCCCTATGCGAAAGTTTCCCTTTCTAATTTGGATGGGACTACGGAGGCGACATTGAAACAATTATGGATAGATGTAAGGTATGGAAATTGGAAGCATTACTGCATGTTCAAAAGGTGCTGCTTCCTTTTACTTCTGCTCATAGATTTCTTGTTGTTTTCTGTAGCTGGTGGATTGTATTCTAATTCAGATTTTTGGACGTCGGAGCCAAAGTTTGTCATTACCCCCTAGATTTCGTTACGATATGTTAGTTTTCGAAAAACTTCTACGAATGTGTATAAAAGACAAAATTGCACGGCCCACCGTCTTGCTTTTCCGACCATCCGAATATTTATTCCCACTTCTGATAAAAAAGGGCGTTTGATACCCTTTTTATAAAAATCAGCTACATTACGTATACTATAAATATTCAAATTCTTCTGGCTCTGCCATAGTTGATTAATACAATAGAAGATTGAGAACGGTTAAAGTTGTAATAATGTATGTAATGTAAAGTTTAGCACTATTTGTTTTATATTTAGTAAAATATTTATTTATTGTAATTACTCCGAAAACCTCGGCACATGAATCACTTTCTTGCTTGATCGTCTTTTTTTATACATATCTACAAAAATGTATGGTTATTGCATACTATGCATTTAGAAATTATTCTGAGTAATCTTAACACTACCTTTCACTGAAATTTTTTGGTTCACTAGATGACTTACAACCCTAATATAGATGTCACGATTAAGAAGAGTAACAGGAGAGAATTTTACGAAGAAACTAAAGAAAATGTTTGTCAAAACCTTTAACACGTCTAAAGATTTGACTTCAATTTATTTTTCATTTAAGTTACGAAACCTGAATCTGACGCTCAAAGTGCATCAGTTTATGTCATCAGGTAGAGAAAATTAATAATTCCATAGAACATTAGAAACTGGTATGTATCTAAAGCCAATAATCATAAGAATGGGAAATCAAAGCTTGAAAGTTTCGAGTTGATCTTCTTGCTCAACAAGTAGTCGCCTCACCACTTTGTGAAAGAAAGTAATACTGAAAACTTGAAATTGCCGCAAGAAGCTAAGTAGATACATACATATCTATGATGATACACGCATAAAAACTCTCGAAAAAACAAGTTGATGTGCATTTGAACACTGAATAAGAAACTGAACACTGAATAAGAAAAAAAGCTTTACCATAATAAATAATAGCCAACATATTCTCTCTAGAATTATAAATAAAAACGTTTAAAAGAAATAGGACAGAATATAATAACTCCCGCATTTTACTGTAATATAGAAACCTTGCGATTTACTACTCAGTGAGCCAAAATCTAATCCAGTTTACTAACATAAACGTAGCCCTCTTGAAAATGCACACTTTAATAAGATTCTCAAGAAAAGACCTCCCTCTCATAGAATGACAAGCAATTCTAGTCAACCACAAAATAAGCGTTTTTACCTTGGACTTAATCATTACGATTGTATGTGTATACTTATAGCCGCATTGAATCATCAAACTACGCCAGCAACAACTACGACGACGGTCCAGCACCAGAAATGAACACACAATTGCCCGCTGAATAAACGAGAAATTTTCTAGACCTCCACTCCACCTATATCTTGTGCCTTATGCGGGCCTGCAGGGGGCGGATTGTTGTATTGTGACGATAGGACCATAACAAAAGGAAATCAATTTTTTCATTTCGAAATTCCTCTCTTTTTGGTTCTACTTTCAGAAATTTCTTCCTTCCTTGTGACTCCTTCTGCATGTATCGTGGCAGCAGTGGTGGCATTGAAGAAGGCTGGGAAATTGGCTATTCAATGGAATTGCCTTCACCTTCGTTATGGCCCCTCCAATCCGGAGTCGTTTTGTGTACACTTATTTTATGTCAATTGAGGGATCAATCTTTATAGCACCGTTGATGCTTATTTTTTGTTGTTGGTTGTTTGCTTTTTTTCTTGCCATTCAATTTTGGGTTTAGGTCCTTGCATTGTTGTTGGACCACACTGGCCATGTGCGTTGGCCATAATTCGTTCATTCGGTGGCCACTGCTACTACTGGAAGGAGGTATAATTCCCTTCACTTCGTTCGCCTGAATTATACAATCTCATTGAAAAGGACACGAACAAACCAGAAAACGAAGATGAAAAAGCGTCAACATAGAAACGGGATGTTTTGTAGGTACCTACGTATTTACATCATCAACTTATTTATGACCTTCTGTAAGGAAAATGACACCAAAGTTCAAGTGTTCAACCAACGACGAGGTGGTGGCATAATACAGACGTAGAAGGTCAGTATGAGCCCATTGGTAGCAAAGCCTGACATATGCTTCTTTGTTAAGGCTATTTCTAAATCTAGAGATGGAGACGAATGACTGCAGAAAATTTGTGTGTGTTTATATGTTGGTTTGTGTGGAAAAGGTTCAGCAGTTAATTAGATAAATTTTCGATTTTATTTCCGACGTTCATGAATGTAGGTGTGTAGAAGCCATACGAATCGACAAGAGGAAAGGTTACGCTCCCTGGATATTGACTGATTTACTTAACATTGGGCCCAAATGGAGCGGTCAGTTGGAGTGAAATGAATGTATCGTTCATTTTCGGACCGGTCTCCAGGTAAGAACATCGGACTCCATATTTACATTTCGTTTGTTCAATTAACTAGGCAGGAGAGAAATTCAATTTAAATTGCTGCTAAGTCCGTCTGGGGATTTATTATATTTGAAATTGGAGTTTTTGGGGTTTCCCATAGGGGGCTCCTAATTAAAACCTGAAGTGGACATTTCAATTAAGATGAATAGAATGGAAGAGAGTTTGTAATTTATTATTCGATTGGGGAAGGTTTTTTATGGATTAGGGATAACGTTGACAAATGAACAATGATGAGATTTTGTATCCCGAAAAATTGACTAAGTGGAGCATATGCAACGACATATTTATTCCTCAATTTTTTCTCCTATGACCGCACAAAATAAAACATTTTTTTCATCTTTTCTCTTCGCTTGCGAAAGCAGACTGAGTAAAAAAATTAAGCACTGATTCGCTTCGTATTTTTATTTTTTCGGTTGTGGTAGTAATATTTATTTTAATCCGAGGTCTCAACCAATAGGCCACTCTAGTCAGATCGATTAGTCGCCTCCAATTTTACACACCCAGTTGGTGTGTGCAATCCCTAAAGGGATTCGAAAACCTCTTCGAATCGGAGTTTTGATGCGCTGAAGACGATGAATTTGAAAATGTCTGACTAAGTCGAATGCGTTGTAAAACCTGTACAGTTCGTTGTATCTTCTGCAATACACTTCACCTGCTCTTGCTATTGAAAATACTTTCGATATTTCAAACAGGGAATTTATATGGCTAGCCTCGATCAGGTAATATTGAGATCCAAAGTGGGTTATGGCAAGGAGGAGTATTTAATCAATATTTTTATTGTTGGTGGTGATATCAAATACTTAATCTACGTCGATGATTACTGCCTCATTCTCTCACTTAATGACCTCCACCATACTCTAATCAATTGGATCGCAGCTCTAGAAATATAAATGCCAAGCTGGGTAACACCTAAATGAAAGTCATTGCTGTGGATTCTAGTTGTCAACGAAATACTTATCAAACTAAAACATAATGGGATTAAGGTTAGTGCTTGTGGAGATAACATAGTATGGCTGGCAACAGGTAAATCCTTTAATGAACCTTTAGAAAAATGTCTGAAAAAATTAAATGTTTGTTCTGAACAATGTGGCCTGGGAATCAACCCCCAAAAGATTGAAATAATGCTTTTCATGAACAAAAGAGTAATCGCACAGTTCAAACGACCCAGTATTGAGGGAAGAGAAGATCTTTTACTCGGCAGGACGCTAGCAGAACCACCAATCTTAAAATCGTGATACAAATACAAAGGCTTGTACGAGTATACGTCAGCAAAACTGGTGTAATGAGAGATTGGAAGCAATTTGTCACTAAAATGCAGAACAATCCTAAGTCCAAATGCAATGTCATTTGCCGCGCATAGCTTTCATCATGTTATTTGATTAAAACGATTCGAGTAAAACTTTAAATAGCCAGCTCCTGGAAATAAAAGAAATTTACTTAAGCTTGTTCTGCATTGTACTGACGAATTGTTGGATACATATAGATTTCTTTATGGAAAAATCTGCACCGAAAAGTGATCTTAGAATTAGCGAACCTTAGATACTAAGCAAATTTTTAGCCACCAATGCTAATACTAAATACCTGTCGCCTTATCTAAATCCGGTATCATTCCTAGCAAAAAGGAATGGGAAACGAAGAAATGCTAAAAACCAAATCTATATTTATCTACAAGCATGGCTCAAAATTGTAAAAAGATATAGGCACAAGCCTCTACTCTAAAGACTAAGAGCTAGATCTTCGAATCTCGATCAGATTCCCTGACCACAGTAGTGTTTTCGGAGCGGAGATCCTACGAGTAGCAGTGATAAAAGTCGTCAATCTAGCCTCAATGATATCGATACTACGGAATGATATTACCTTTTCTTGATACCCCAGTGTCTATAAATGCAATTTCTGATTTTGTGATAAAAACAAAGTTTGTCACGCGCTGTCGCAAAAAACTTGAGGCTCTTGAGGTTCACAGGGGTGTTGATGGTAATGAAATGGCTGACAAACTGATGAAACATAGATCTGTACTTAATCGTAAACAAGCTGGTCAATTTATCGGACCTCAACTTTGCCATCTTAGAGAAAACGTGGACCAAACGATTGTGGTGGTAGTTAACAACAAATGCTTGGACAGAGATCCACCTGTGGAATATCTAGAAAATAAAGTACAGTAAAGTCAGCCCCAGCAATCTTTTGCAAAGGGCAGGGTCTGTTCTAGTAGGTACAATCATAAACCACACAATAAAATTTCATCCCAAAAATGATGACCTATGCAGAGGATATGAGAATATACCCCATATAACCTTTGCCACTGCCCAAGACTCTACCACCTAAGAAACAAAATCTTACAAGGCTACTACGAATCAGCTTTCCAAAACAGAGCATTAATTTATCAAAAACAGGATAACGGGATTTTCTCAGATATTTATGGTTCTTAAAAAATCGTTACAAAAACGGGGTGCTATCTAGAGATCCGAATTTTCTAACAAAAAAAATAAAAACAGTTTTGCGTTAAAAAATTAAAAAAGCTGTTTCCGTAAATGTAGCTTAGTGATGAATTGACTTTGCCGCATAAGGAGCAAATGTAAAATGCAAGAAAAATAATTTATTTTGCTTTGGGTTATTTTCGAGGACGAAAAATTCAGAAAAGGACATTATTTTAAGGTTATTTCTTCTATCGAAATTATTTATAATTTTTTATTTACAGTTATAACATAAACCGACAACTATGTATATTTACAATAAAAAAAGAAAAATTAATTTTAAGTTCTCATACTTCAACTGAATAAGTATTTAAAAACTCTAATATAAAAACAAGGTCTAAAAATGTCCGCTTTCAACATTTATTTTGCGATCCATTTTTTTTATTCCATCCGGTTTAAAGTGGACACCCTGTATAATAAATATCTACCTAGTAGAGACAAAAATATTGTTACTACATTTGTTGCACCCATTGCGCGGCCAAGAGTTAGGCGTACTCTAAGATTTACATAACATTTGTAGCAGTTAACGTCACAATTGCGTCTTTATAAAAATATTTAAAATTCGCTCCGGAAAGAGTTGAGAAAGTGGGAACAAAGGTTTGATTTTCAAGACACTGCAGCAGCTAGGTATTAGCCTAATGATTGCTTATCGGTGTATAAAATTCTTCGGGGATACGGGTGATATTAAAGGCCGCCTGCGATCTGGTCCTCCTCGCACGGTAATAACGTCACAGTCATCAAAACCTTTAAGGTTCAAAAAGGTCCCTAAAAGCAGAAAACACTGGTACGCGAGTAATACAACAAAAGTCAATGATTCACATATCAAGATAGGCTTAAGGATTGGAGCCTTCAAAGGAAAATGCTGACTGTGGCTTTTACAAAAATTGGGTCCAAAAATCAAAGCGACTCTTGGTGGAATACGCTGCTGTTCTGTACAGAAAAATGTTGTTAACCGATGAGAAAATTTTCCCGGTGCAGAAGAAATTAAACAAATAAAATGATAGGGTATATGCACGGTTATCTAGGGAAGTGTCTGAGCCAGTCTCAAGAGTCCGTAAAGGGCACCCCTGGGTAGGTAGTGACGCAGTCACTTATGACGCGATTACTAACCTGCAAAAAAAAGAATCGAAACATAAGCCAAAGTGTACCAGGAAACCATTTAAAGACAGTTTGTGAAACCTCTAAACCATACACTATACCAAAAAAAGGAAAGAATATTCCAGCAAGATCGTGCGCCAGCTCATAAGGCGAAAACTACCCATACCTGGCTCCAGAGAAATGTACCCCTTTTTAATGGTACAAAGGCTAGACTTCTACCACCCTAGACCTTAATCCACTTGATCAGAAATTGTGGACTGTGTTAAAGGTCGTTATGTGCCTGAAAAGATACCCCTAACATGGAAATCTTAAAGGGATTAATGAAGTGCCTATTCTAATTGATGAGTGGCCAAAAGGGCTAAAAACTTGCATTAAGGCCAAGAGAAGTCTTTTTAATTAAAGTATCGATTATTACATTCAGAATATATATCTGAATAAATCCTGAAAGTTTCATTAAATTATTGTTCGAGGTCTTTGTTTTATAGCAATAAATGTGTGTAACAGTATTATTGTCCCTACTAGGTATATAATTTATATTTGAATATGTACATAGTTAACAACAAATATCAACAAATCCTCAATTAATATCCTATCTGACGAAGTCTTCTCCACATTACCGGTCTAAAAACTTTTCAAATTCATTTTTTCAATCCAAATAAAAACGTTCGTTCTATGATACATTGAAACACACATACCCGTAAGTACCTACATACACTTTTTTCAGTGTCCCCCTGGTCTTTTTAATGTCAAAAAATACCCTCCCCCTTTTCATATATGTAACCGCTTAATGTGATATTTTTCAGATTTTAAATTTGTTTTCACTTTTGCGTGGTTCAGGATAAATTCTTTTTTTTTTGGCACAGATTTACAGGATCTCACGGGATTTTTTGCTCCTGGCCGCATACAAACAATAAATTTGCCGTGTGTCATTTGGAGATGTAGCATAAATGTGTGCGACATGTGAAATGGATAAACGTTACGAATGGCAAATGTGTTTTAATGTTTACACATTGAAAGGGATTTTGCACATTCAAAACATTTTCCGCGGGTGGTACTTGTTCATTTGATACATGGCCCTCTGGTTGCCTCCATAAAATAAAATAACCATATAGAAATTTGATTTTCACTTATTCTCATATATAATACCCATACAATGGCTATGTGGTGATTATATTTTTTTTTTACACATAAACTTGCGGATAATTCACCATAAATATACAACAGCTTAAATTTTCATGACCGAACACAAAAAACTATTGAACGTCTTCAAATGCCATAAAATGCGACGAAAATATTCTTAATCCTTTCCAAAAGGCATGTCCATGAATTTGTAAACCTCAATCACTCAACGTCTTTTACGCAGATGCTATGATGTGTAACAAAATGACTTTTGCAATATTTTTTATGCTCTGGCAAAGTACTACTTCCATACCCCAACTACACTAGTTGTCATACCGATAAACCATGGAACGAGCGGAAGCAAAAGTCCTGTGATGGAGGGAAAATATTGTGCAATAATAAGCGACCGCCATTATATTTTGAAACACATTACTCGTTGCTTGACGTAAGGAGGAATGGAGGATATTAAGCAGGACCATGAGCCAACAGCTAAGAAGAAACGAAGACAAGTGAGCTTAAGAGCGACGAAGGACATTGACATTGTCACCAATTTTTACGAGAATTCACAAAATATAGAGGTCGGTTCGGTGGAAAGAATTTAATATCTCATTGGAATTCACTACAAACTGGAGCAAAAGTTGAGAATGCGGTGGCCGGGATGCGATTTTACGATGCACATACGCAGCCATAACGTCACCTTTTCACTTTCGCAAATTGCATCGTTAAAACTCTCGAAGGAGTTGATTATCCTCGAAATAAATTCATATTGCTAGCAAAGTGAAGCAGCATATTGATCGGTTATATACTCGTAATAAATGGGTGGTTTTATTAACTGAAGTGATACGTTTAATGAGATGGAATTTTAATGGACGATGCAGTTGTGGCGGGCAAAGGTTTGCGAATAATTGTTGCGACCTTTTATAAAAATTTACAATTTTTACTGGGGCTACTATTACACTTATTAAAATATGTTGGAAAACTAATAACTCATATTACATCGATATATGAAATTCAGGACGTAGCTTTGAGGGATTAAATATTTAATTTTTAATTACTTATGATGTAGAAAAGGTTTGGCTAAAGTAACGATTAGTCAGTGATACACCTGTAGTTGTGCCGGTTTATCATATGAAGTTTTTTACACAGTTTAAAATATGGTTACAATTTTAAACAAAATTTTAGAGGAATGAAAAGTTTTCTTTTCATGATGATTTATATTAATTAAGTATTGTGGTTTATTTTATTAACGAAATCAAATTGGAAAGCTATATATTGTTCGCAATAAAAAAAAAATACAATAAAATAAAGTAATTTATTAATACAAATATAATAGAAATATAATTCATGAAAACGCAACTGCTCGCATCAAAAGTACTTATTAGGACTAAAATTTGGGAATCAAATTTTCTGCTGTTCACAAATAGTAGTTGATAAAACGTTGAAAAAAAAACTCCAAATAACTCTGGATAAAAGCAAAATGAAAATGAACTAATATGGAAGGAAAGTTCACATTACATAGTTAAAAATAATGTGTGTACACGTTTGCCGGTTCACATTATTGAGAAGTTCACATTATCGATATTTAATATTATCAATTGGTTTCTTAAAAGATGACTGTGTTGCTATTTGGATTCAATTTGTAAATAAATAACCTTTTTTATGCCGTTTATCTTTTGCTCAAAACTTGTAAAACTTTTTGTATCCGTTCGTAGGAAACTACCGGAATTGTCTTGGCGTAAGCACCACGGGACTAACAAAAGTTCGCTTAGTTGATTGAATAATAAAACACAAAAATAATTTTAACTTTAGATATTTAATCTTCATCTTTTGTTAATTTCTCCACATAATTCCCATTTATTTCAATACATTTCTTCAGCCGATAGATCCATCTTTCAAAACAACATTCTAGAATCCTCTTTTTGGAACTTTTCGATTTCTCATTAGATGTGAAGATTTTTCCCCTCAAATCTTTTTTTTATTTTCGGAAACAGCCAAAAGTCACCCGGCGCTAGATCTGGAGAATAAGTTGCTGGGCGAATTTCATTAATGCCCGAGAGCGTAAAAAAGTTGTTGGTTTTTTCAGCAGTGTGCGCAGGCGCATTGTCGTGGTGCAAAAAGTAGCGGCGCAGCTCATCTTTTTGTCGGTGTCCTAGTAAATTTTGGAAAACATGTGGTAAGCAAGTTTCAGTATACCAATTAGCAGTGACTATCTGACAAGTTTTAAGCGGGATGACAGCGACCATTTTCACCCTGGTGAATTACATCGACATCATAACTTTTGTCGCTGACTTTTGTTGTTTGGCCTTTACTGGAGGATTTGCATCTTCTGGGCTCCATACAATGGACCGCTGTTTGGTTTCTGGGTCGTACCAAGATTCATCACCTGTAATGGTCTTATTGAAGCAGCTTTCAAATCCAGGAAATATTGAGCAAAACGAACACGAGCCTCTTTTTGCTCTCCATTCAAAATTTTTGGAATCCATCGAGCTGTCTTCTTCTAATATTTCAGGTGATAATTTAAAATTCGTGACCCAGCCATGGCATTCAATCCCAGTTCATCCGCTATCATCTTCGTCAATTTTAGCCTTCACCAGTGCCACATTTGTATCGTCGGTCGAGGATTTGTGCTGACCTTCACGAGATTCGTCCTCCACAGAAAAATGGTCAGTCTGGAATCTTCGAAACCACTTTGAAATAGTAACAAGAGATGGTACATTTATATCGTATGCATTTTGACATTCGTGCAGAATTTTGACTGGCGTGAGTTGATGTCGAAATCCGAAGAGAATGGCAAAACGTATTTCTTCCTGTGTTGGCGGTGGAACTTCAACCGAGCTAACGTCACTATTTTTTCTCTTTCTCGTCTCCATTTTTACCTATTGTTCTGAAATTTGGAAATAAATATTGTTAGATTATAAGCTACAGAAATCCATTTGTTTTTTTTTTTTTTTTTTTCAAAAACTACTAAATTGACACCAACTAAGCGAACTTTTGTTAGTCCCTACGTATATTCATCTTAGTATCCTCATTAAAATATTGTACATTTTTTTCGAGAATGGCCAATTTTAAAAAAAAAGTACCTAAGAAGAAGTTATTGTAAAAATAATTGTCTACAATTTGTGTTACTATGGCTTTTTGCTTTGGTAAACCATGGAGGTACATAATGAAAATTGTAGTGCTATAGATGCCAAAGATATAACGAAAAAATGGCTTTACAGATTGTTGGAAATATTTATACCATAAAACAATACAATAAGAAAGTATTGCTCAATTTGTGTAGAGAGTTTGGTGTATGCAATCAAATATGACATACTCGTATATCAAATTCCAATATTTTGAATTGCCATTTTGATGGCGTATATGGTAAAATCATACCAAATATCTCAATAACTAGATTGAAGTCACAGTTTTCAATGAGTTTGTGATCTTGGAGAATTGATCAGAGAAGATCCGGGTACAGCTTATTTGGTAAAGCGTTAGTTGCTAAAACCATTTTTATAGCGGGGTCGTTTCCTGTCCCTGCATCAAATGTTTTCCTATTTCTGGAATTTTTGAACAATGTTTCATTCTCTACATTGACATTAACTCATTGAAAAATATCAAAAAATCATTCATGCCGATGTATTTGAACCTGCGACTCTCGACGCAACTTTGAATAGTCAAAACGCGTTGGCCAACTTGGCTATGCTGATGTTGTTCATGGCATATGGTTAAAAGCTGTACTAGTCATTTAAACACGCGATGCACTAAATAGTAAATAATCATAATGAGTTAACTACTAATCAACATTTATAAACCAAAATATTATTGTTATTCCAAGAATACTAATATTTTTACATTTTCAGAGCCTCCCACCTAAGGGGCGAAGTGTAACTAAGTAACTTTTCTTAATAATAGCCCCAGTTTGTCCGAAATAAGTCTCCAGCATAAGACACAAAAAATAAGAAATCTTCGTTCACATTGCTAAATGGCTTTCCTAAAGTTAATAAAAATAAAGTACACTCAAATATTGTTTAGATATGAATTTCGAACTAAATTGGACCAGTCAATAAGTAAAATATAATCATACCTTTTTTTTTTTGTTTTTGTAAGAGCCAGGAGAGACTCCAGATTCCATACAGCCGTTTAGGTAGTAGTCGGCCTTACATGCAGACAACATACAGACAGACACAATTATTTTATCCACTTGTTTAGATTCTTAGATCAAAATCTCCTTACAGGTGCAATTGAAAAGTGCGCTTTGTTGTAAGAAGTTAAAATTATCACAGGGGAAGTCACAAAACAGAAGCTTTTTATCGAGCATGCTTTCGACACATTGATCAATGCGAGCAGGAGTTATGTTGACTACAATCTTGGTGAATTTCGGAATTAAAAAAATAATTTTTTTTTCAATTAACTTCTTTCAAAGGAGCATGATAAATATACCCTTCCCAGAGGAAAGTTCTCAGCATCACAGGTCTTTTCTATAGGTCAGTGCAGAGGTCTATCGATGTATATGATGAATCTCTGTGAGCTCGAACAGGAAACCGCGTTATTTACTTTAAATAATTTGATCTCGTCTTTAGTGGAAATGCAATCAAAATTCAGGAATTTAAAGCATCAGTACACTTTTCCTCACTTTGAGGCATACTAGTAGTATGTGGTTCGAAATAGTGGAAGAATACTTTCGTCACCTTCATAAAGAACTTTAACTCAACTCACCTCTACCCTTATATGTTAACATATGACTCTCTAAATGTCAAGAAATTAAATTTTAGTTCGAATAAAAATTCGATTTCTTCAGTGACTTTTTGGTTGAAATATTATTCTAGACTTCGTCTCTCAACGGTAAAGAGCAACACTTGTCCAAAGTTATTGAACTTCTACAAAAACTATTACGCGAATCTCCCACTTCAACCAATAAACCACAAACAACTTCATTCATCCAGTAGATAATTGAAATTTAATAAAATATAACCTCTTCGTTAACCATTGCGGTACGCTTATGTAAATAAATTTACTGCGGACGTACTTACAAGCACTTATCCTCAGCACAGTGCATACACGCAATGCAAAAGCAATGCACTATTTCTTTCAAATTACCACTTAGTAACCCAACCAACAAGTTTGAGTCTAAATCTTGTTGTACTGTACTTATGCTGCTCATTTACGTAGCAGAAAATGCACTCGAATTTAATTAATTAACAAGTTCATAAAGTTGACTGCATCTGCCATTGTTGTGCAACATTAATTTAATTGAAATTGCTGCTCATGAGATACACTTACGTGCAGCCTCTACCTACAACAAATACACACATAATATTACCACCCTAGATAAGATAACAAAACAATAACAACAGCAACAACAACAATAACGTGAAATGATTTATCCTCGGAAGAAGACAAATCCTTTGGCAATACACGCTTAACTCGTTGGAAATTCAATGAGACCTATAAACCTTTTGACTTTTCGAGATACAAATATTCGCAACAAAACTTTACTCCCAAAACAAGAAAAGGGCATGGGGTATAAGAGGACCCTAGCAAGAATATACCATTACCGTCCCGGATGTGGTAGAGTTGGTACTGGTGGTTCTAGTGATGGTGGCGGTGACGACTCGCATATACGTCAGAGACACACCCGCTCGTAGAGCACACAGATTGTGACAACATTAACCCATCATCAGCATTGACTGTGAATCCGATGACAGCCAGGATATGTGTAACTTGGAAGATGACTACGAAATGGCAAAGCAAATTGTTAAGTCCTTACACACACTCGAAGAGTTGAGTATTGCGAAAACCCAAGGAGCTTGGTGGGCCTCCAACTGGGACAACCTAAACACTAACTTCCTTTAGTGAATATTTGCTCACCGTCACAAAACCCTGAAAAGTTGATTTTAAACTTTCTGATTGCCAAATATTCCCCGTAGATATGTGAGTGTGGATAGAGAGCACATTCGGTAGTCGTCGTCGGGCAGATGTATAAGGGTTCTTGGTGATATTCTGATTCCGATTTCAATTCTAGTTTCCACTCACCGCCACCCACTGTTGTCAGTAGTCTGTGTAAGAAGCATTTGCAAATTCTACGTTTTCCCTTTTTTGCTCGGCTAGGCATGGTGAATCCTTTTTTTTTCTACCAAGCAGTCCTTTTCTTTACCTTACCTAAACGGTTGGCTGAACTTCGTTAAGGGAATTGATTCGTTAAAGTTTCGCGCCAGATCAGCGTGTGTGTACGCGGGATGCTATAATCTCAACCTATGTGTGTTGGAATATGCGGAGTCTTACGATTACCTAAGATCTCCGTAGTGACGGTGCAAGTTCTGGTTCGAAGCAACGTCATTTTTGTTTCCGGTATGGTGGTTGTACGGTGGATCATACAATGGTGCAGGTTTTTCTTCCTCAAGTGGCAGGGTGCACGCCCGGCTATAGCTAGTCCTAATCATCTCTGGATGATATAGGTTCGGTTTTCGGTTCTCTCAAAGGTGACTACGTCAATTGCCTTCATAGCTGCAATTTCAGTTATTAAGTAATTGTGAGTTTTCAATTTTCTTATGGGAGCAATTAGGAGACATTATTAGAGCTTTACTGCTGCTGAAAACGAGGGGCGTTGTTCTTGAGAGCAGCTGCTGCAGTTAGTGGTTTTGTGCAGTCACGTTAGTCATGCATCATATGCAATAAATTTTCTCATGAAGCTAATTGGGATTTTTTTTCCCTTTTGTTGAAAGTTGGTAACGTGTTGCATTGCAGGAGTAAAGTTAAGGAAACAAAACTTTGGGAATAGTGGATAGGGTGATTTTATTGCATATAGACGGTTTGGAACTTCTGGGAATAATGCATACCTCAACAGATCAACAGCAACATTTTGTGAGTAGAATTTTGTAAGATCTGACTTTCAAAGAGTTGCAAATATAAATGTGTTAAATTGATTTCACAGGTATTACAAGTGTGTGCATGTATAATGCTATCATTTGTTCAATTCTTCTATTGATACTTTCGTTGTCATATTCTGATGTTTTCATAATCTGATAGTTCTACTATAATCTTTACTTCCAGGTTACTGCTAAGGTAGACATATAAGTCTAGACATAAGGGAGCAATCATCTGAAACTAAAAATTGCATTCTAAGTAAACATTCTCAGAAGCTAAGCATATATTGTAATGATTTCTGTAGGAGCTACTAATGTGTGGACCGGGGAAAAGGGACACTTAATCTACATACTCTCTTCAATATCAGGAAAGCTAATATGACGGAAAACCTCCCCATTAATTTCAATTACTTGAAATTTTAGCAACGCCCGACCTACCGAACCAGAACATATTACTTGCTATTCGAAATAATAAATAAACAACATGGAATTAAAAGTAAAAAGCAAAGATACTAGTAAATGTGATGATGATGATGATGCAGTCCTTGGGTAGGTTAAATTTAGTGAGTTAAATCAAAACAAGATATAAAATGTATCTTTCTGATTAATATGCAATGCGCTTATGACATAACGGTCAAAAAGAAGACCTGAATGGAGAGTCATCTGGCAGGCAGCAAAAGAAGGTTCACGCTTTCAGTTGTCAAATATTAACTATGCAGATGGGTGACAACGACGCTGCGGATAGTCTACTTGCTTGTGACCGAAACATTAGAGGTTCGAATGTCAGTGCAGCGAGAGAAAGCAACCAACAGCCACCCGAGCATATAAGAGAAAACTGAAATTTTGCACAAAAGTAGTACGTGGCAGACCAGAAACAAAAATAGTAAAAATATTTATAATGTACCCCTAGAGAAAAAATATTTTTACACCCCATCATGCAACATATCAAATTAAGGCTAAACTTCCAATGAATTCAAGTATATAAAAAATATATATATTTTTTTTGATAAATATTATTCAACAAAAAAAATTCAAACCATAATATTGGCTCCTCACTGCCTCTATCACCGAAAGTATTCTATTTATGTCGAAAATTTGAAAATTTGAATTGAGAGCATGTAAATTTATAAGGATGTAAGGTTGAAATTATAACAAATCTTCTGGCACAAACAGTTCTCAAAAAATATTGAAATAAAAGGGGTGAAAAGTCACCACACCATATCTAACCCCATCTTCATTCGGTTTTCACTATTTTCAGAGAGACGTGTTTACATATCGGATATTACTCATTCGTAAGGAAGACGTATTAGAAAGATGATTCAAAAATGTTTTGAACCACTCCTCATATCTTCCCCCGACTTCATTCGATTTAGATAAATTTCAAGTTGAACTAATAACGTATCAATTTTTATCAAGTCCTGACTCACGCTTGATGATTTTGTTGTTGTTACAGTTATTATTAGTCATGCTCACCATAGCTCCAAAACTTGTCTGTTTTCCACTTTTCCAAAACTTTTCTTTAGAACTATCTGAGGATTAATAAAGCTCAACTCTGGTCTAAATTTCTATGTTCTAGGTGTAACGGTTCAAGAGTTATGATTATGTAAGAGACAGTTAACTGACTCTCACTATTAGAATTCCATTCTTCCTTTTTTTTCTTGTTGTAAGTACTGGAATCCCATAAAGGAATTTCTGGCGGGTAGTTCAATGGACCAAATTGAATTTGAGTACTCCGGGATTTGATTTAATTTTTTTTTTAAGTTATTTATTATTATACGTATATTACGAATAAACCACTCTCAGAATTTTAAAAATTATAGAGCGAACCTTGAGGCTAAACATCTTTAAAATATGTTTTTCCTGGTTGCTTCGTCAAGTGTCATGACATACAAATATCCTTGTATCTACTCTTACTTCATCAGTATCTACTCGTACTTCATCAGTTTAATTTCCAAATAGTGAACATCAGAATCATTAACATGGACATCAGAATCATTAATCCGCGATGTACTTATTGTTAAACAAAATGTTAGTACATTTGGGCAATGAATTGTTTCTTTTCTTCTTGCTCCTACAAAATGCAAGTACATATTAATCTTGGTATTATATTCTATATTGGAGAAACTCGAAAAGTGGGTCTCGCAATTCTGTCCATCTGTACCTTAAACTGCATCCTAAATGACGGGTTTACTTCGGACTTCATATAAGGTGTCCGTGGGCTAATGACCATAATTTTCACTTTAATCTCAACACTAAATGAACTTCACTTAAGACCAACTTTGAAAAGTTAAATTTTCTCTATATCTGCTCTAACGATTTCGGTCAAAATTCATATGTGAAATTCATATATGAGGGTGGCCGTGGTGTAATGGTAACATCATCGCTTGTCACGCTATTGGTTCACGGTTCGAATCCTGATGTCAAGAATCAACTATTTATTTCACATGGAATAAATAAAAAAGTCGATCACTTGTGAAAGCTAAGTCAACTCTACTGCGAACGCATAACATTTTTTTTTTTTTTTCATTATTAATGCATTTTTATTTTCTTAAATTCATTATAACTTAATTGCTAGACAAAAAACGCTTAAAACTAGCTTAACTAACTTAACTATTCTTATTCTAACTTACTGGCCCTATGCGGGCGCTCTAAGCTAAACCTAACACTTAAAACTATGTCTTTCGACGTAAAGTACTTGAAAATTTTCTATTTATTTTATTTATTAATTTCAATTGTAACTAAGAAAATTGTAAAAAAAAAACTTAGTATATAAACTTAAGCGAAGGCATAACACTGGCAGTAGGGTGGTCGTATGGTTAAAACGCAACTTGATAGTGATAATGACATCAGGGGGAAGGAAAAAAAATACTGTGAATCATAAGCAACAGCGAAACAAAAAAAAAAATACCACCTGAGTTTCAAACTAACTACACCAATCTGTCTTTCTCTCTGTCTCTTCTCCTTTACACAAACACGCCCGTGTCCTAAAAAAAGAATTAGTATAAGGGTATTCATATGGCCTTTAACACGTACAAATTATACAAAAAAAAAATATGGGCATTTGCAATGAGACGGCGTACTCAATTTTGTTCACAAAACAAATTTAATAATAGTAACCTACTTATTAGCGGACTTATAGCTTAGAAGAGATCCTAACAGATTATGATGAAATTTGGTTCATCATTTTAGTCTAGTGTATTGCGTAGTTGGTTTAGTTCTAAAATTATTAAAATTGAATGGAGTGTGGGTAAAATATGGTAGTTTGGAAACTCGAAACTTATTAAAATTTGGCTTGTGGGTTTAGAATTTCATTCTACTCGATATCCACTTATTCTAATCGGATGGATTGGAGGTAAGATTCTCTTACTCCTAACTCAAAAGTCGGATGTATGAATGAGTTTAGCTGAAAGATGTCACAATCGGATGAGGTAAGATATGGAGCGGCAGGACTTATCATTCATAAACTACGTATGCGAGCATAATTTTAATAATGTTCGCATAAGTTGATCACAAACTAAAATAAGCTCAAATCACTAATATTCTCGGGGATGGTGGGAATGCGTCTATCTAGAGCAAACCGCTTAAAAGTAACAAGCATTTAACAGACATACTGAAATACCGAAACCCAGCGGACATGGAACACTTTGTAGCATGAATACAGTGTATTTGTTCATAATTACAAATATTTACAGTAAAATGGGCTAGTTTCAATTAATTCGACCATCCCTTCACTCAAAATCCATTCTAACACGGACGTCTATACTTAGGGAATCGCTATTCACAAAAGCTCCAGATATAGCCACAAAAGTTATTAAAATCTCACCGAACCAATTTGAGAAGTCATTCAGAGACCATTAAAGCCTTCCATTGCACATTTAACCTTATTTAAATTATTTACTAAACCTTTCACCACAATGTTCCAACACCCTTTAAAAGCAAATAACTTTCACACACACACACACAAGCCCTAAGCAACTTGTTGTTAACCACCTTCAAAGTTGAAACCAACAACGAATACCAGGTCACTAACAAAGTCACAACCCATATCCACCTCTGGCATAATCCAAACCCTCTCCCAACCTTCATTTCCAGTAGCAGCAGCAGGAGCACTTCGTTTGTGACACCTTACGAGCTATACCATAAAATATTACACGACATCTAGCAAGGTGACTCCGGCTTATTACCACAATGAATTATCGGTGTAAAATTGTCATCTTTTCACATGGAGCAAGGAAGTTGTTGTGAAACTCGAGGGCCTCTAGCACGTCTATTATTCTGAAACGTACACTCACATGTATAGTACACTACACCACTAGACTTTATATGTACTAACTCATTAACATACATTAACCCAAGAGTTATTGCATTTCACTATTGTCCTTGGCGATGCAAATTGTACACAGCATCTCTACTCCTCTCTAAAAAAAAAAAAAAACAAAGAGATCTGGAGATGCAATGCAAGGATTTGCACAGGAACACTTGTTCAAAGCCTTGTAGATGTTTGCTTTAGAAACTTCTTCATTTAACTTTGTGTCGTATCACCGAACAGGAAGCGAGGAGAAAAACGGGCGGCTTGTGCGATGAAGTGAATTCGAATTCCTTTCTGCAAAGGCAAAGGAGCAGGTGCACATTTCAGTGACAGTCAAATTAATTATGAAATTTCAGTTCCACCATGTAATCACCGCCACTTCTCTAAGAAAGCAAGTAGCAATGAGAAGATACGAGAATGCCCTTGAGAGAGAAAAATCCTAGTCTGCTTGCAAATGGAATCCATTTCAAGGAGTCTGTCTCACAAGGCGAAAACAATGAATAGCACCGGAAATCTGTTTGGATTGTCATTTTACACCTTAAAACTGGATGAATATGTTTAAGGATGGATTAGTTAGGGAATCATTCGTCAAGCATGAGAAATATTATTATGCGCTTTGTTCTCTGTAGAGATGCTATTACGTGAAACTTCTTTTGTTTACAGTTGACTTGCACAGAAATTAATGTGATTTAATTTGCTTCTTTATAATTACAGTTCCGAAATGTTATTTTCAATTTCGAAAATTGGCTTGATAAAAGAGTGCATAATTAAGCGGAGAAAAGCCGCGGATTAATGGGACATGAAATTGGATAATTGTAGCTAAACCCTATGAGAATAATTCTATTCAAACTGTCTCAAGTTTATAACGCTTTTTAAACATAATTTTCCGACCGGAACAAGAAAGAAACTAGAATAAATACATACTCTTGGACAAATTAAATTAAATTTCCAGTCTTCTTCAATACAAAAATTCTTAGAAAACACTTCAAATATGCCACCGTAAATTGGGAAATTTAATTTTTTTTTTTTTTTTTTTTTCGTTCTGGCAAAAAGTTTATCACGCCAATATGCAGGAAAAACTTATTCCACATGAAACGTGTGTCCTTCGCCACAAGACTAACTCACATGTAATACGAGAATATAGTCCCGCACAAGTTTAGCCTTTAACAAATTGCAGCTCCTGTTTCATTTCAAAGTCGACATATCCATGCAAACCTACATTTTCGTTTAGTTACACGTTCGTTCGAATATAAACACTCAGGGTAATACATACACCGCAACAAATAAGGAGAAGCAATTCCATTTTATAGCTTATGAATAGTGTTTCAAGAAATTAAAGAAGACAATTTTTATAGGAACAACATAAGAAGAATATTTGGATAGGCCAACTATAACACGAGACATTTGTATCCTCGAAGCGAAAAACAAAATAAATGTTGACAATAAAAATGAAATTATTCTGTTATCTTGCACAGACCGAGATGATGCTAACAGAAGTGCTTGCACAGGGACAATATTAACTATTTTCAAGGTGCTTCTTAAATAGGGGCCTTTACTGATAGAGGATCGATTTTCAAGCAAAAAATGTGTTATAAGTATAGGTCCGACTTTTACCATTTTGGACCAGTTACTATTTTTTTTTATTATATTATTTTCTTAACTTGGAGTTAATATGTACCAATTTTAACAGTTGTGCTTTTAGTCGAATACTAAATACCAAGTGCACAATATTTTAGAACACTTTGCAAATATATGACCTACAGATTCTTAAAAAAATAGAGATAAACTTGATTTTTAGTAAATTGTTTCTAATATTTTTCAGTTTGAGGTAATTCTGAAATGTACTTAAAAAGGCTACAAATTTTGTAAAAGTATTTTGCAAGATGCATTAGAAAAAAAAGTGAAACATTAAATATGTTATTTGCTCTATAATTTGTGATTTCTCACTTTTATTTGTGACATAGCTTGCAAACTATAAGCTCTACATAAAAATGCTTCGGCAATTTCTACCCCTTTTAAGTGTCTTTCACACTGTGGGATAAATCGAGATAATAAATTATGCATTTTTTCCTCAAAAAACTTAAAAATGTATTCGTCAATTCAATGCGCTATCAGCGGTCCCTATTTAAAAAAAAAACACCCTTTATAATAAAACACTTCAGATCCGGTACCATATTAAGCACTACACATTGAAAAATTATCTTGTTTTTAGGGCATTAAATTGAAGTACAAGTTTATCCGGCGTGTCATTAAGGATGAATTATTGTTGGTCCTTAATAAGAACCGTTCGTCTCTTTAAGTATTCTTGACAAATAAGGTCACTTGAATTTGAGGACTCAAACTAGGACGAATGGTTAAGAAACTAAAAATAGGGATAGATTAGTAATCATCAGATAATTAAATATGTATAGTATGTACAGCACTTATTTATGTAAATGCATTTAGTCCAATAAATCAGTGTTAATCAGTAATTTTTTGCTTAACCAACCAATAAAATTAATCAGTTCAGATCCATAGCAAGATAATTTAGGAAGGCGATTCGCTCTTTAAAATTAGTTGTGCGTAAAGAAAGGAAAAAGGAAATTGCATGAACTTGCGTAAACTCTTTCTTTTTTATAAAAGTAAATTAATAGAATATTTTTTTCGAAATCAATCAGCAAATCCCCAAAGATTCATGTCAATTTAACGTACTCTCAACCATTGAACTTCTCAAATGTATATATATTTTCATGGCCTTTAGAGATGCAAAATATTTCTCATTTGATAACACAATATTTCAAATAATGCACATTTATTATATTATAACTACAAGATTCCATTTTTAGAATTTTTTTAAAAACCACAGTTATTGTTTGTTAGAAGTGAGACCAGCAATTTGTTCATTTTAGTGTTAATCAGACCAGTGATTTGAGTAAATATATACACAATTTGGAAATATCTCTCCATCAAATTTGTGCATATTTTGTGCTAGGGTTTACAATCCTGGGAACTCAGCACAAAACCCGGAGTCCCAAGATTGCTAGAACTAAAATCTTTGGATATTAAGATTTTTACCAGACTTGACATTACATACTACCTACTCTAGTTATAAATATTGATACAATTTTTATTGCAACCATTTTCAATAAAGTATTAGTTGCACTCTTTTCATGTTAACTGTTATTTAACCCATTGCTTTTATGCTTCTTTGTCGCGGAAAAGATTTTTGTTTTTAGTCGTTTACATTCATGGAATGGGGTGACATCGAAAATCGTGTCGTTGAGATCGGCTTATACAAATGTAATATGGCAAAAAGTGATATTTTTCGGACCTTACGACCTCTTGGAATCAATCGCTATTTTGTTTATCGTACTATTAAATTATTCGAGGATACCGGTGGAGTACGTGGCCGTCAAAGATCCGGCCGTCCACGCACTGTAAGGACTCCGGGAGCCATCAAAGCCGTGCGGACGTAAACCACTAAGAAAGCAGAAATGAGCATTTCGCACTGGACACCTGCTAACAGTCGCATTGAAGCAAAAATGTAAGCAAAAATCAAAAGCGAGCTCTTGTCCGCGCTGTCGACCGACCCCGATGAATGAGGTCCGTAATGCGATTGATGATTGGCCAGTGCGTCTTAGGTCGTGCTTTAAGGCAAATGGCGGCCATTTCGAATGAAGTCTTCCATAGCTTGTAGCTAGGGTTTTGACAAATAAAAAAGTATAAATTTGTTTTTAAAAATATCAGCGTGTTTTCGTTTACCATAAGTTTTTTTTTGTAGACTAGGTATTTATAATAGGGAAACCGAAAAATGTGTCTGTTTGTCTGTCTATTTGTTTGCCGCAATCTAAGCGGTTGAACAACTTAAAATTTCACATTTGGGATAGATGAGTTTTCAATTCGGGACGAAATAAGAATTTGCACTCTAACCCCAATATTAACATTATTTTACATTAGTAAAGTCGCCCATTAGGCGACGTTGAAAAAAATCGTTTTGCTCGAACACGGCTCTGACGATTTTGATCAAATTTCATATTTTAGTTGAATGCCACATTTTTATTTAATTATTAACTGGTTCTTAAAATCTGGCTATTTCTTGGTCGATTTTGTTCAAAATTAATATCTGAATAATATTTGATATGTGCAATGCATTTTTGAAATTGTAGATATATTTTTTTCGATCAAGTGCTACTCGGGCCTCACATTTTTCGGGTCAAATTTTTCTTTTCCGATAATTCGCGGAAAAAGTGAAAGCTTTGGTCATACTTGAAAGGGTCACACAAACACTTTTTGTTCCAAATCTGTCCATACGTTTATTTTCACACGGCTCGCTCAGGGTCATTTCGTTTAAGAACAATCAAAACCGGATCAAGTGTGAATGGAATGTGGCCGGCGGGGTTTCAGTAATCTTTAAATCATCTTTATTAGCCACCTAACTCAAGTACTCGTACTCCTGAACGAATTTTAATGAAATTTGGGTAGACATAGACTGATACTTTAGTAGTGTCAGTTGAAAATGAATGAAACGGCATAAAGTAAATTCGAATTATTTTTCTCATACGCTTAACTTAAGAACCGATCGACAAACTTGAATGAAATTTAATTTTCAAGTTAAGTCCGATATGTGGATACGATTTTCTGAAAATTATCAAAATCGTATGTAGACGGGGTAAGATATAGTGGGGTATTTTTCAAGAACTATTCATGACAGACAATTTTTACATATTCCAAATTTTTTAAAATTGTTCGCATTAATAGTTTCGTTAGTTAGTTTTTTTTACTTTTGAACTTTTTTGTTCAGGAAATTTTATTTATATTTTTGGACTCCTTGGAAGTTCAGCAATACTTTGATATGTAGCATGTTGTGCTGTAAAAACATATTAACGACGTTCACGCAGGTATGTATATGTATAATTGGACCAAAAAAGGTAGATATAAAGATATGGAAAACACTTTTTTTTTTAAACATTTTGTATCCGAGACCGGTCATTGGGCATTGGTGACCGTTCTTGCAGATGATGAGCTAATTTAGAGTAATGAACTGAAACCATTACCAGACATCTGGTAAGAACTACTATCTTGAAGAATAAATCGGCAAAGATGGAAGATGAGTGTCTTGCAGTAGCCAATGTAAAAGTTTGTCAAATGCTTTACCCTTGATTAATTCTCAGCATTAAGAAATTTCTTAGCTTGACGTATTCCATTTAAATTCAATTTTGATCATTTTCAGTAGTTCTAAGGAAAGTAAAGATAGTGGTGGTGACGATATTGACGATAAGGCAAAAAATTCGTGTACCAGTGTTTATGACTTGATTAAGTACATGTGTACGAAGTTTTGTCGAAAAGATATTAAAATTATTTTTCAGTTATTTAAACAAATATTCATATTGAAAGTCTTGTTTGTATGTATGATTCATTTGTCGTACATTTCCAGCACAGCTTTTAAAACAACTAAATTTATCTTCGTGCAAGCTTGATATAAACTTCTTTCCCTACAAAAAGTTGTTTAAAACAACAAGTTTACTTGTCAATTTAAAACAAAAAATATTCATAATATGGAAATTACCTATTAAAATTCTATACAAAGAACTTTTCTTGTTTTAAGTTTGAGGCAATAACCCTGCTCTGGAGTGCTTTCATTAATTAACTCCGTCAATTCACCCGATACGAGTTGCCTTTTCACTAATAGAGTAAAGTCCAACCGAAATTTATACTATACTTCCACTTCGATACTTCTAAATCACACAAGAACTCCTCGTGAATAGGATTGGTTAATGAATAATTTGTGCCCAAGCCTCTAAATAATCTCTGCAATAAATATCCTTCTTGAAGCATCCAGCCAGCACAAGGATTAACCTTGTAAGAGGCCATCTAATTAATATCGCCTAAAGCTATTATTTTCCATAATAATAAAACTACATAGCCTCTCAGAGCACTGGAAGGCTTTCACTTCAGCTCGATTTGCCTCTCTAGCTGACCAGACCTCATTCACTTCGTTTCCCAATTACACTGTAGTGCTGAAGTTGAGAAATTATTTCATCCCAACTGAATGGTGGTGGGGCAATGGGTCGACTGTAGCTGTACATCATTTTACTGAATACTAATAAATATTCCGGAAGTTAATTAAATTTTTATTTCAATTCAATTTTTCGTCATTTCAACGTTTTTAATTTTTTTTTTTTTTTTTGCCCTTTCGTTTTATTCTACAATATTTTTGCGCTCGTGGATAAATTCAATCAACTCCCTATGTTCGAAGGACTGCCATGTTTCATTCGCTCTTTTGTTTTTTTTTTTTTTTATTTTTTATTTTTATTTTTTATTTTTTTGCTTGTGAACTCGGTCACTCATTATCCTTACGAAGTTCATAATAATTTTCTTTTGTATTTGTCCCTAAATGAGAATACCTTGCAGGCTGCATGACATAGGGTGAGATGAAAAGCTTTGTTCACAGTTACCCGTATAGTTAAATGTTGCTGATGACGACAAAGAAAACAGAGAACGTCATCATCAGCATAGTTGTGCGGTGGGACGTAGCGTATCTTACCCGCCTCGTCCCTAACAGCAGCGTGAAGAAGTTAATTTTACTAATGCTATTATTATAACTTTTGTGCACTTGAGTGCAAAGAAAGTACTGCTGCGCAGAGAGTATCTCTGCATACATCTGAAGGTTATACTGTATACAAAATTAAACTCTTGCAATTTTTAAATAATTCCAGAGCTAAAATTTAGCGAAGCGAGAATTCTGAGAGCTTTATTAGAGGTGCTTAAGCGAAATTATGAAAACCAATTAACGAAAGTGAGGGTAAATGAGAATTTGAGTGGAACAAAGAAAATAAAATAGAAAATGGAATCTTTTTGAGTAGTTCTTTGATGGCAATACTCGAAGGTTGTTATGGTTAGATATGCTGCACATCTCTATATTGAAATGTGCTAGAAGGAGTATCATTTCTCGATAGAGTGACGAAATTAAATAAAAAGGAATTCAAGTAGTTTACATTCGGTGAAGGACCACTTTCATTGCGAAAAGAATGAAACTCTTTAAGGTTGCGGTGCAGTGATTTTTAAAGGAATATGAATATAATGAAAATTTTAAACTAAGTGCGCTCTGGTATTAAGCCAGTTGGAATGGTGGTAATCGAATTGCTCTGAAAATGCTCAGATTGTAAATATTGCAAAAATGCCAGCAAAGTACTCGTAATAGATATTACTTGAGCTCTGGTGCTGGCAGTGATGTGCAGATAGGTGAAGGACCATAAGTCCGCAGGCCTTATGTCCACAATGGCCAGGTGTTATGTCGATATTTTAATAGATCCCTTCATGCGTCAATAGTTAAATGACAATTTTATATAAAGAGTATAGGCAATCAGCAGCTCAATGCATTGGATTGACACTGACTATGTTTTTACCCTTGCAGAAGAAAACTTTACATGTAGACTATTATTAAGATACTACGTGAGTTTACGTAGATCCACAACAATAGACTATGTAGGCCAAATCACAATAATTTAATTGCGATTTTGATTTAATTGTCTATAAATTAATGGTCTTCTATTTCTTTTAAGCTCGTATGCGTTGGCCATCAAATGCAATTTGTGCAACGCCAAGAATAGCATGCAGCCTTTTAGAATTTCACCTGTCTGGTGTAAATTGAATACTTCGATTATATTATCTATAGGTTCTTGAGCTCGTAGCATTATGGTGTCTTTCAAAATCATTGAGACCTTAGTATTTTCCTGTGAATTGATGATAAAAACGGATACACAGAAAAACCAGAAGTAGACGACCGCAGCTACTTCTTAAAGCACGGGTTAAAAGAGATGAAAAAGCCTAAAAAATGGTCAGATCTGTCTCCGAAATACCAGTTTAAGCAATATCGCTGTTGCGCCTAGATCGTCAATTATTTTCTTGTGATGACCATTGTTGTCAAAGGTAACATACTCGTATGTAGATATCAGATATTTCTTGTAAGAAGTGAAAGAATTTAAAAGTTAAGCCAACTTCTTCTAAATTTTGCATTATTTTGCATTTCAACTTCATTCTGCTACAGAAGCAAACAAGACATTGTGAATTGTGTGACCTATTTTGATTACGTATATACGAATATATAGTCTCTGCATATTGGCAACAGTTAAATTTGAGATGGTGTTGAATGATCAGATGCCATCATGAGTATTTCCGTGGACACCAATGAAACTCTTTGATTTCATTATCATTTTTAAAAACATTAAGGTTATGAACTTCCTGGCTAATTTACCGAATGCCATCTAGCCTGTTTCTGAATTAGAGACAGAACCAAATGAATAAATAGCGACAACGTCCCTGTTCTATTCACTATCGAACGACCTTATTGTACCACAACAACTGATCTTGGGCAACTATCCAAGATCAGCTGTTGCAGGTTGGATTAATAAGACACCAGATCAGCATCGACTATATGAAAACGCCTATCCGTCATCAGGCAGTTCCAAAAGTAGTAGAAGAGCTTAGATCACATTTTTTTTAGTTTTATAACAAGTGGTCGTATATATGACCATATCTATGTCACATCATGTGTCATATCCCGTCCGCTGTCCTCAATTCAACCTATTTTATGGCAACACACAGAAAAAGGTAAAAATAACAAAAACAGTTTTGTATATGTCACGTTTTGTATTTAAATTCCTTTTAATTTGTTTGAATTGCACTATTTCTAAATTCTTTTGTTCATTATTTGTGGTATAATTGTCTTTTCTTTAATCCACTTTTAATTTTGCTATTGTGTTAGTTTTTTCTTATTTTTATATTCAGGATATTTTTGGGACTGCGGCTGTTTTGAAATTGACACCATTTCTCACAAAGATGGTTTTATTATGTGAAAGTTGGCAGTAATGTTCAGTTGTTCAGTTGTACAACAACGTATTTTAGTAATTAACAAATTTTATCAAAATGGTTCGTCAATTATTGCAATACAGCGTAAATTACGTATTTTTTTTTGTCGACGTGGAGAGCCTAAAAAAAGCACAATCCACAATTTCGAAAGTTTTTACACAGTATGTGATTTACCGAAGCCTGTAACACGTCATAGAGGGACAATATGAGTGAAAGACTAGAAACTTCGATCCGTCGTCGTGCTCAACAAATTGGGATTTCTCAAACGTCTATGTGGAAAATTATGCATCACTACCAGTATTTCTTTCCATACGAAATTCAACTGACTCAAGAACTTTAAAAAATGGCCAGCGGGGACAACGGGACGGGAGCGCAAAAATTTAACAGTTGAGTAGAGATGACAATAATTTTTTTAAAAAAATTGATTATGAGAGGCGAGGCGCATTTTGACTTGAGGGAAGCTGTAAACAAACAGAATAGTCGGATATTATTTGGTGTGCAATTTGGGCTAGTGGGATTGGACCATTTTTTTCGAAAATGATGATAGCGAAACTGTTACTGTTCCTGGCGATGGATATCGTGCGATGTTACAACATTTTTTTTTTTTTTTTGCCTGAATTTGCTCGGTTTCGACTCCGAAACATGTGGTTTCAACAAGATGGTACCACATGCCATACAACCAGATTAACAATAGAAATTGTAAAACAAGCATTTCTAGGCAGGGTTATGTCGGAATTTAGGTCAGCATCAGTAGATTCGCCGCAGAAATACTTTTCGTATTTGGGTGTTTTTTTCTCTCAACAAATGACATCACCGGCATGCAGAGATAGAGATAGATAGTCTCAAAAACCAGTAACTCGCATATAAGTTTCACACAAAAGCATTCCTCTTCTTTTTTTTTAACTCAGTGCTTCACTCAAGCAGTACGCTTACGTGTATTTGTTTGAGTGGTATTATCAGTAAAGACTTTGCAACGAGCGATCTCATCCAACACATATCTGGCCAAAACTGTAAGCCACATTGTCTCAGCATGTTCTACAATTTTATGCACCGTGTTGTTTATGTTCGATTTATACTAGAATTGATGAAATTGGTACAGATTTGATGAAGACAAGATCAAGTTACGGCGATGGTGATCAAAACATTGAAAATATTTGAAAAAAGATATTAAACCCATTATGATAAAAGTTGAACCCAAGCTTACAGCATATTTTTTGCACAAAATTCAATTCTTTACCAGATCGAGAGGTAGCTAAGAAACACTTCATTCACATCTGATTTATTCTAATACTCAAATTTCACAAAAATCCATTGGTTGGTTCTTGAATTAAGTATTTGAGGATGATGATTTGAAGTTTATTAAAACTCCTATCCACATCGCACTATTAATTTATCCCACTTCCAAGCCTTTCAAGTGAGATTACTAACGTATCGTTCTAACTTTTCGTACCAAATTTCATGAAAACCCGTTCAAACGTTCTTAAGACGCCTAATTAAGATGATTGAAACATTTTTGAAACATCGACCCCATATCCTACTCGATTTTAACAACTCTTTAACTCTTTCAAATACCAAAGACCATAACTATCTCTTTTACTGTGGACCAACGATTATGTATTTCAATTTCTCGATGTAACTTGAAAACGATGAAAATAAATGGAAAAGAATTTTTGTGTAACAATTTCATTTTATTCGTTTGTCTAATTTGCTACAAAAAAAAAAAAAAAAAAAATATAATGTTATCCAAATTTTTCAAAATAATGGTAAACACCTCATTTCTGCCTACCATCCATCTTCCTTGTAGGTATGGATATTTCTTAAACTAGGACACATTTAATTCAAATTCCTCACCCAATTCACATGATCCAAAATACTAAACCCTAATTCCGAATTCTCCTAGCTACTAATTACATTTTAAATAAAAATTACCACCGGAAATTATTCCACCTTCTTTCATCCATCCAACGTAGGACATTTAGTGACAAATGCTAACCAACCCGGTTAGGGCAGAATGTTCTCCTATTAACCCGCTCAAATGGTGCCAATAGGCCTTTCAAACAAACGAGATATACCTTCGTCAAATGCTAGACCCGAATTTCTAAATTACCCTCGATGAAATGCAAAACGAGGCATTCATTTGAAATTCTTTCTCCTCCCACCAGCAGCGTCCGTATACTCAACACTAGCGCACACTGTGTAGGTAACCGCATCAAAGGTCGTGAATACCAAATTAATGATGGCAAATTTAACGTTGACATTTGTCACCAGTTTACTCACCGGCTGGTGCCGAATATGAAACCGCCAGCAAACCCCATCCACGTTTAGAGTGTGAACCAGTCAGCACGCACACAGAGAGGAAAGGAGTATCAAAGCAATGGAGCTATTAAGAAGCTATTTCTGGTCTGTAAAATAATTGTCCAATGCCACCTCTGTCAGCGCAACACCCCTCTATCAGTGGCAGAAGTTCAAACAAATCCAACCCTATTACAGTCGGAGATGTAAACGGTTCGGTCGCCTTTTTTTATGATCGATTTGTAAAAGCGTGACAGAAATCGACCGGAAAATTTATGCTTGGAACGTTGTTGGGTAAAAATTCCAATAAAATGCTATAAATCTCTACGAGAGATAATACTTCCGAAACGTTGTATGAGAGCTGCTCTGGAAGGGTAGCAACCTTTGATTGTCATAGCTGTGGCAGCGGATCTGGTTCGACGTCCACAAAATAGCAGGTTCGATGTGAGGGATTCAAATGGAAATTGAATTGCAGTCAATCCCAGATTATTACATTTTATTGATGACTCGAAATGCGCATTTGAATTTGAAATGGTAACGGTGTCGATCAACAAATGGATATAGATAATAAAACTTTGGTTGACATTGGTGTTTTGATTTCTTTGAAAGCATAACTGTGCAATTTGTGCAATTTGCTGAGGATGGATAATAAAGCTTTTCGGATTCGTTTGTCGCTTACGAACTGCATTGAAAGTGGGATGTCGATTTTAAATTATTAATAGTTTCTTTTTTTCTCGCCATAGCTTTGTGAAAAATTGAACGAGCTTAAGTTACATAATATTACAGTAGAAATACCAGCGACTCGCCCGGCTTCGAAAGTACCAAAAAGCCCTCAGCCCTCCACTCACAGTCTTTCATACTTACATATTATTGTCGACTCATCTCATCCCATCGCACTTCACGGATGGTAGTGATATCTTTCCTAAAGTTGCCTATGGCAACCGCAAGTTGGTCTGCTGAACGTGGTTTGTTAAGGGTCCTAAGATTTTCATTGCAAATTTATTTTTTTTATTTTTAGTTTTTTTATTACTTGATCGATTTTCTCCTTCGGATGGAGTTGCAACAAAAGAGAGTGGATAATGCTGGTGGCATTTATATCGATGTTCTACTTCTGAGACTGTATGTGGTTCTGTTGGCTTCAAAAGAGCTACTCTGGTGCCATATCTGCTTCAAAATCCTGATCTAGTTCCGGAGGTTCCTTACTGACCTGGTGCTCTTTTACTCATGTACAATCCACAATTTCCAGTATAGTATCGTCACCTGTTGCTTATCGCTACCCGCCATGGTTTGCCATTTCCACGGTAGCCGCAGCAATGTCTGCTTTCATCAACATTTATTCTTTCAATTTATTTAAATTAATCATACACGTAGATATAAAATACAAGGAGAAATTAGAAAAAACAAAAAGTTAAAACCTTAGATGTTAAAACTAAAATATAAATACAGGTTTACTTAATTATGAAAACATCTAGTTTTTTTCGGGTTCAAAACAAAGAGATTGATTCGCATGTAATCAAATGCTGCCTGAGGCTTTTCCCAAGATCACCGATCCCTTGACATCCATTTATATTGGCTGGAAGTGAGTTTCATACACAAAAAATTATATTCTAATACTCGTAGTGTTAAAGCTGCAAAATAAGGTCTCTTCTTCTTACGGAGGATGCGATTTGAAGTCTATGGTAAAGGTACACCGGCACTTTATTCTCTTTGAGTTTGAACAAATAGACCGAAACATTGAAATCCAAATACTTTTCGAACTCCATGCTAAGGAAAACTTTTACATATCCAGATATGTGATCATGACGGCGAACATTGTACACAAATCTCACAGCACTGCTGTATGCAACTCGATGACTTATTGTTTTCTTTCAATAGACCATTCCAAATATATGTCGTAGAAAAGAATGGTGGGAATACCCTGGCATATCGAGCTGACCATAAAAGTTTATTTGGTCTGATTTATTTACAAGAATCACATGGAGGTGGGTAAAGTTAGTGGCGTAGTGTGTAGGACCTGATGTATTCACCGAAAAAAGATACAGAGAGTTTATGCTATCTTTAAAATGGGAATTTTCACTATCTAGGAGATTTGTGTTAAAATCTCCAGAAATGGTTATAATTCAGCCCAATGTTTTCTAGAAATTTGTGAAGACAGTGTTATCTGTTAGCCATGGAGGCTCGTGAACAGCATATCAAATCCACAAAGAATTTCAATGAAAAGAATGTTTGCTATCGTTGAGGTTTGATTTCTGAACTGACTTACTTGAAATATTTTGTCTAATACACAATGAATGGCCGATAGACCGTGTAGCCCTCTAAACTAATCAATTTCTTTTTTAAGTCTGGATTAAGCCGTTTCTCGAAGATGCAGATAATATTCACACTCCCTCCCTCAAATTTTGTCTTAAATTCCTCCCAAAGTGTGTCCAAACTTTGGGCATTGAGGTTGATAAGGGACAGACCAGAGAACTCGTTGGGCATCGAGTTTTATGAAAAGATTTTTGAGACAATAGTAGCTCACTTCCAGACCCATAATCGTCTTCGTTGGTGTTCTTGAAGATATACCCAAGTTAATGAGTGACAGCACGAAAATACCTACAACACTCAACACAGAAAAAATCAATGGTTCAATAAAAATTAAAATTCCATTGACATTCCATTTAAAGACACTACCTCCGAATTCAGATTCTCAACTGTATCAGTGAAAGGGTTTTGGACTTGCATGTGCATACGCATATGCATATAAGATGCATTTTCAATGCTGCGGCAGATTTAGCCAGATTTATTCCAGTACCTTGGTTAACAGATAGTATGCAAGAACAATTAAATTTTGAAGAAATATATTAAAGTGCTGCTTCGCATTCTTTACCTAATTTTCCTAATGATAAATCCTACTGTCGTTGCTGAATATTAATTCGTTAATTGCTAACATATTTCTAAAAAAAATTCTTAAAAACATTATTCCATTGAAAAGTAAAACTGTGTCATACAATGGACATCGACCAATGGAGTATGTTACGAAACAACTTGAGCTCAATTCCCAATCCTATACTTCCAACAGAAACATTTTAAGCAACGTGTTTCTGTCTTTTTAATTAACTTTCTTGCAAAAAAAAAAATAATTGACAATTCAGATCATGTATTTAATAATTTTCGCATAAAAATTTAAAAGCAAATCACTCACTTGAGAATTGGGATTTAATTGTTGTTGTTGTTGTTGTTGTTGTTGTTGTTCTTATTGTTGTGCCTCCATTGTGATTGCTTACAAAACATTTTAAGTGAACAAAAAGACATGCCACACATCTCAACGTGCCTGGCAACTGAACAATTTCCAATGATACCATCCTACCACCACAATTCCGCTGTATTCCACTTTCAGTCTCATGCCGAAGCTCGTCATAAAATTTTTATAGCAAAAAGGAATGTTGTAAATTCCCCGAAATTGTTTTACAGTATTCCCCGTTTGCCAAAATAAGTATACCACACTGTACGAAAACAGGTCCGTATTGCAACAGTAATCGTTTTCCAGAAGGACTATACTATTGAGATAAGTAGATCCTTGTATTTCTACATTACAAAATTTATATTCTATGTGCATCTTTTATGAATTTGAAGGCAACGAATGGATTCCGAAATGAAATTTCAAAGTCTAGGTTCATCGTTTTATACTACAGATGGAGAGGAACTATACCATGGAATAATGAGACTTCAAATGCTGCATATAACTTTGGCGAGATGGGCTTAAATTATGCGAAACTTTACCTACTTTTCACTGTGAAGTTAATAACATTGAAAAAACGAACAGAAAATGTCCTTTTGCTACGAAGTGGAGTGTGCACGTCCACAGAATATCAAATTAAAGGCACACCTCTTAGTTAGTATTTCATTGTCGTAGAGAAGAGTAAGTCTGGTGAAAGTTGCAAGAGCTGGTTTCTTAAATAAATATGTTAAATATGTTAGACGAGTGCAAGAATAATGTGATTATGATTTACCTTAAGAACACGTCTTAACGATCATGGTCATTTCTATAAATAGAAAGAATGCATCTTGATTTATGTAATTTGGATTTGAAATAACAAATAATTGGCATTATAAATATCGTAAGTCATTGGTATAAGTGGATTTTGTATTAATCTCAACTATCTTATGTATCATATCTACTCGTCGTATACACATGGGTACAATTTTCAGAAAAGTACATGCCTACCAGATTTATAGCAATCAATTAATCTTTTGCTTGATTTCAATATGGGCATATAGCAAAGGGGTTGGCGTAGCTCAGTGATTTTGTACCGAGCTTGATTATCTTAACGCCCTGGTTTGAATGGGGCATGCGTCACTTTATCTTTTTTTTTTAATTCAAGTTTATTGGTAGCAATAACCATTATGTTAACTCAGCATTTTTCAACAAGGTCTTTTATATATGTTATAAATAAATTCTACATTTTTGAAAAAGCCATATACATACGAGTATGCGTGTATGTATTTCCTTCGATACAATGATATTTTAAGACAATAAAATCGGAGTATCGGAAACGATAAAGAAATATTGTAAACGGATTGAGATCATATAGAAATATAGAAAGTTGCCCTGACTCACTAATCCAAAACGGCGGATTAAGGAAGAAAGGAAACCGGATAGCTACGGTACGAAATAGTATGCTTTTCTTGTTGGTCCTCATTATTTTCTATCTACATCTTCGGAGAAGGATGCACCAGTCTGTGCATAATTTTTCCAAGATGATGGACTTAGAATAGCTCAGGGTGGTCAAGACTTATACTGTTTAGAAGGCAATGGTAAAAAATCCTATGAAAAAGAGACAGAAAAGAATCCATCTGGAACGAATAATGTGATATCCTATCCCTCATCTTCTATCCATTCATAATAAAGTTCGCGTGGCGTTGTGAATATTTTTATTCAAATGAAAAGGGTTTATCAGGGGATATTTCGCGATTTGTAAAAGATTTTATCAGAAAAAGGGTTGTTACGTCTTTTCCTTAAAAGAAAGTGGGCTTAGCTGTCACCATTTGCAGCCAGATTTCACGGATTTTTATGAGATATTCGACTTAACCATTCCCGAAAATAGCTGTGAAAAAGCAAAATGTTGCGTTTTGATAATACGCTCAACAAGTATACGTGGTTCAATACAATGTACGAAGAATTGTAGAAAAGGTCAACTTTTATATATTTCGTTGAGGCAATAATTTATCTGTATGTAATGAAAATATTGAAGAAAATATTTTGTAAAGTTAACGTTTCTATGGATGGATTTTAAAAGTGTTAATTCTTGTACTCCTACAGAATCTAAAAAGCTTATGAATCTTCGCAGCTCAAAATTTAAGGTTTAAAATCTGCATACAGATGGACAGACCGCTAGACATGCCTACATAGATCGACATGATATTTGATCCTGATCACCTTCTAAAGATTTTGTTTAATTTTTAAACTTATCATAGTTTTTAGTTTGCAAATAAACAATGCACTTTATTTTTTATTAATTTTTACATCCAATAGGTTGAGGTGGCCGTCAGCAAAAAAAAGTCAACACACTCAGCCCAGTAATAGGTTCATTATGATATCGCATGGGTTTGGTACGCGGCCTCTAGCCTACTCGTTGAACCATTTGGAGATTCTGATGCAGCGTAGAAGGTCCCTAACGTCAATATTATTCAGATCATTCAGATCGTTGAAACAGAAGGCTCCTAAGTGCAGTTTCCTTCTTTGGGAGAGAGCTGGGCAGGTACAAAAAAGGTAAAGAATAGTCTCTTCGTCCTCCTCGTCCATGCAGCTTCTGCTGAAATCGTTTGAGAAGACGCCAAGCCGTGTTGCATGCTTACAAGTGTCCAGTTGACACCTATAACAGCTGATATGCTTTCTATTGAGAGAAATCAAATTCCTAGAGCGTTTCAGATCCAGCTTAGGCCAAATCTGTTTTGTCGCTGGACAAGTTGTACCCCTTGTCCACCTAGAATTTGTCTTTACAATAGCATCCAGCTTTAATTTAAGTCCGCATGTAGCGATAGGCATACCCAGTGTACTTTTGCCTGGAAGGACGGGTATTGTTGTTCCATTTATGGCAAGTTCGTCAGCCTTGCAATTCCCTGGAAACCCCTATGCCCCGGTACCCAAATTAGGTGAATATTAAACTGCTCCGCCATCTCTATAAGGGACGATCGGCAGTCTAGATCTGTTGAAGAATTTATTGAGGATGATTCCAAGGATTTGATTGCTGCTTGGCTGTCTGGAAAGATGCAGATATCAATGGACGATATCACGTTTTTCTTTAGCCAAGATAAGTCTTCCCTTATTGCTATCATCTCCACCTGGAACACGCTACAATGGTTTGGGAGAGAAAAAGAGAGGTTTAAATTGAGCCTATCAAAGAAGACACCACACCCACCGTCGGCATAGAAATGTACCGACTTATCATCCGTAAAACCACCTTCTTCCCAGAATGCTCTGGAAGAGACGGTAATTTGGAAGTTTTTGTCAAAATTTAACTTGGGTATGGTGTAGTCAATGTCTTCAGGGAAGATATTAAACTTGTTTAAGATGGAAGCGTGGCCATATACTTTCTTGGACCACTATAAAGTGGCCTTAAGGCGAATAGTTGAGCAAGCTCCCATTTACCTACCACTATCGAGGGGTGTTTAATGAAGTAGAATGGCCATAGCTGCGGAAGTTGTCGGCCGCAATGCTCCGCTAATGCACAGACAAGATGAACATTGGACTTTGCTTAACAACTTTTGGTTTATCGCCTTGTCCAAGGTAATCCACCAGACAACTACCCCATACATAAGGATCGGTCTAATGACCGAGATATAGAGCCAGTGAGTTAATCTGGGTTGTAAGCCCCATTTGTTCTCAATGCCTTTTTTGCAAGAGAAGAGGACGACAGTGGCTTTCTTAACTCATGGCCGTTTATAAAGAACCGTTAATTTCTGAGGTTATAAAGAAAATTCTGAATTCACCTCGAATTATGACCCCACCGACCACTTATATGAAGTTTGAAGAAAATCTGTCTTGCTGTTTAAACTGCAGTCCATCGCACATAAATATAAATGGAGAGACGGGCAAACAGAATTGGTGGACCCACTTTTTCGAGTACCTGTTTACTGGTAATACAGGAATTGATCATCTATATACGTGAAAAATGTATAGGTGACCGTACTTGATTTATGATAGTTTTTATAGTAATTTGTTATACCTACAATATCTAATACGAGTATACATACAAGTTTGAGAATACGAGATGCCGTCTTGGGGATTTTTAACGTATGTATGTTCATAAAAGTTAAATTGTGTATTTACTAGTATTTTGCCTAAATGTTATATGTTAATAGCGTGCAGGAGTAAATACATGTCAGCTATTTGTGAAGGTCACCTCTCCAATCTAAGCTAATTACCACTTGCAATGAACACCTATCGCCTGAAATTGACAATAACAATCAACTATGAATCGGCAACTTATTTTAAACGTAAAAAGGGAACATACTGATACAGGCAATATCAGAAGGAGAATAGAAACTGAAGCTCCTTACTTAGAAATTAAATTTGTCCTTCAAAAGTATGTTCACCCAACCAAAGCCTCAGACAACTTCAATTTTTATTATGCTGGTCCTTAAAACTAGAGATGATAATGTGAGTACTTTCACAATGGGATTCAAACGAAAATAGACTTCAGCTTTACGAGGGGGCAGAAGGAAAGCAGGCAAAATGAAATTTTACCAAATCTTCGAGAAGATACCCTCAGTTCCGTGCTTCAGTGCATGTAGTAAGGGAAAAAACATTTTTTAATCACGTCAGCACTAAAAACTTCGATTTGAGGTTCGAGCGCACAAATTGGAAAGAGAATAGCAAAAACGAAAAAGAATGATTACAACAGAAAAATAAAACAGTCCTTTGAGGTAGCTACAGACAGACAGCTAGGCACATCTGGATATGGATATGTTCTAAAGTACCTCTCTGTGCTTTTGTTAACTGATTTTATTTGCTATTCTGAATCGTGTTTGTGTGTATGTATGTGTACGTATGCCATATATTCTTACAATTCAAGCAAATCCTTGTAAGTTGCACTCAAAGGAGGATGAGATGCTGTGTGGAGTGAAATCACGACTCCAGGACTTCTCTCATTGCGTTTGTTTTTGCTCACTGTCATGGGATTTCCCGTGTGCAAAAAGAACAAACAAATGAAATTCTTTTGGTAATCGCACGTCGTTTTGTTTGTTCATTTGTCGCCCAGGCAACAGTTCTATCCTTGATTTAATTTAATTTCAACGTCTGCCATTATAGACACTATGTATATGTGTACCATATAGATGCCAG